>JASDQU011404622.1:20676-51521 GCA_032191745.1 Picea mariana
AGGTCAAAGTAGTCAAAGTGGTTGCAAAGAAGAAATTATTTAAATAATAAAGTGAAGTGATGAGTGTACTATAAGTCAAAGTGGATACAAAAATAATTATTTAAATAATAAATTTAATGGAGAAATTACTAAGTGGACAAGTGGTTAGAAGTGGATTAGCCCTAAAATAAGGAAAATGGTTTAAGAGATTTTAGAAGGTAAGTAATAAAGTGAAGTGATGAGTGTACTATAAGTCAAAGTGGATACAAAATTTTTTATTTAAATAATAAAGTTAATGAATAAATTACTAAGTGGGCAAGTAGTTAGAAGTGAGTTAGCCCTAAAATAAGGAAAGTGGTTTAAGATGGTTATAAGGTAACCCCTTGAGGAAGTTACATAAAAGTATAAATAAGAGGCAAGTGTCTCTCATCTAATTACACTTGAGCATATTGAATATATACAAGTGATTGAGGTAACCAAAGGATATCTAAGCCAAATTTTAGAGGGAAGGTGAAGTAAAGAAGTCCGAAATTCAAGGAGGATAAATTATTTTGATGATGTTTTCTAAGGTATATTATTTACAAGCCATCTCACCATTTTCGCAATAAATATTTTTCTAGAATGATTCAGACTGTGAAATCTGGAGACCGTTGAGGAAACATATCTATGTAGCTGTGATAACAATTTCAGCTTGTGGGTCATTTTATTTTTAGAGTTACACTCCATGGAAAATAGGGTTTGTGGCTAGTCCTGAAACTAGTCTAAAACAGGTGTGTCAGGTAAAAACGGCATAACTTCTTAATAACATATACAAATTCATTAATATCAAATGTGTTGGTTCGAGTACAGTCTCTATTATTCTATGTGCCATTTTCAGATCCATACAACAAATATTCTGTTTGGGGAACGCTCTACAAGTTCTCTCTCTAGAATAAGCCAGAATTCAACAAGGTATGTCGTTTTTTCTATAACTCCTTTTCTGAGAGTTTCCAAGTAGTGAAACCTGGAGGAATTGCATAAAAGACACTGAATAACATTGTGTACTATTTTTAGATCTTTATTTATTACATGTACGCAGTTATTAGTATTTCAAGTTAGGGTTGTTGACTAATACAAAATTAGTCATGTGAGACTAAAGTAAAGTTTGATAAAATGCTAGTCTCTTGTTGTTAAACTTAAGGAAGGTTTCAGGTATGTGATCATATACACCAGGTCTGTTACAGAGTTACAAATCAGATTTGAATGATGAAATTGATGAGGGATTTTGGTTGAAGTATGTTACAGATAGAGGTTGTATAACAGTGAGGTTGTGGCACATGGTTTGGTGTAATCGTTTATGGTATTTGGTTATGGATAGTGTGATGCATTACTAGAGAAATTTTGATGGTTATATTGGTATATGTATTTGGTATATGGTTGAGGTACATGCTCGGTACATTCGTGTACTGTGTATGTGTATGATTGCTCATTTGTTCATTGTTTATTTACTCTACAACTATTGGATGATAATGCTACATTGATATAACACTTGCATTTTATGGTTAAAAAGGATTAAATTTCTCTATTACTGATTCACCCCCCCTCTCAGTAATCCAAGAATTGGCATCAGATCTGGTTCCTTCAGAAAATAGTTTAACCACTGAAAGGATATCATAGATTATTTTGAGAATGGAGTACCACTGTTTAATGGTCAGAATGGTTTAAAGTATGAGTTATGGAGTGGAAGAACAAAAGTATTTTTACAAGCACATGGGTATTATATTTGGCTATCAGTCGCTACGGGATATGATAGTTCAAAAAGGGGAAAGACTGCAGCCAAGAAGGAATTGAAGAAGAATAATAAAATAGAAATGGATTTCATCTGGGAAGGATTACCTAATCCGGTAAGAGAAAAGGTTGGTAAATGTTCATCAGCCAAAGAACTTTGGGATAAGTTACATGACATATATTCTTCACTCATCGTAGATTCAAAAAATGACAAAGAAGATGCAGGTATAGATCAAGAAGAAATATGTTCACCATGTCAAAAATATTCAGAAGATGAAGAGTACATAATCAACAGAGGTATGTTCTTTTGTTTTAATTGTGAAAAACAAAAACATCTTGAAATAGAATGCCATGAAGGAAATGAGACAAAAAAACTAATTGAAAAGGAAGACAATTATGAAGCAAAATTGATTAGTTCTTTAGATGAACTAAGAAAAGAAAGAGAAGAAAACAAGTCACTCAAGAAAGAGTTTATGAAACAAAAGGAAAGTGTTCAAATTTTTTAAGAATCCCAACAGGTCATTGAAAACTTAGAACTCAGCTAGAAGAAGCTAGAAAGATCGAAGAAAATATTGAATATCAAAAGCAGTATTTGGAAGCCAACATATCAGCACAAAAGGAAGAAGTAGAAATGAGAGATAAGATATTGAAATATCATCTTAAGGAAAGAACTAACAATCTAAACCATCTTGAGGCAAAGTTTGGTCAAGAAGAGAAATGACTTGAAGAAGGAATAATCAAATTAAAAATACAGCTTGAAAAACCAAAAAGAACAGAAGAAGTCATGAAGTCTCAGATAATGAAGAAAGAATAAGAGGTTGAGAAGCTTGAAGAAGAATTTGTCACATTGAGAAGAAAAATTGTCAAACTCGACAAGAACGTTGAAGAGACAAAAACATCCACATTAGTTATAGAGAATGAAAAGAAGCACTCTAGGTTGCTAGAAAAGAAGAATGAAGAAAATAGAAAGAGTTATGCAGAAGTACATCTTCAAGAAGAACATCCATGTTCAAGCCACAAAGAAGCTTCAATCATGATCATGATCAGTCAAGGAATAAATTTAGAAGGACTACACCACAAAGAAGATCATTCACTCCCAAGTGTTAGCACTAAGAGTCACCCTCAGACTACTAGAGGATAAGCCCAGTACCCATCAAAATGTAAATGGATTAAAATGGTTTGAGTAGGTGGATCGGCGATACTTTAAAGAAAGGAAAAGACAACAGATATCACTGTAGATCAGTGATGGACCATTGGGCTATGGAGTCATAAACATTTTTCTCAATGAAGCCATTTAAGCTCACTATCAGACAAAATATTTGTATAATGACTAAGAGAAGAAATAGGAGAATAACATAAAATGAACATTCGCTAAGTAGAGATCCTCTCTGCGAAAGGAATTTAGATGTGTCTGAACAATAAACAATGATAAATAGGCAAGCTTACAGCAGATCCTCTACCGCATCAGGAATTTATCAATCAAAGAAAAATTTTAATCCTTAAAATCGACAATTACATTCAGACAAGATGAGTAATAGAACATAGAATATAGAAGACAAATATAATGAAACAACTCATATGAGTCTTCAATAACATAACAATTTACAGCTACATGCCCCTCCGGCTTACAAACTAAAATATATAGTCATAAACATTTCTCAAAACTTCCTCCGGTCTTGGGTCAAACCCCTCCTCTGTTATATCTTTCCTCAGATGTATTTATAATCAAAACAGAAGACAACAGCTAGGAGTGTGAGCAGGCCTTCCTATCCTAGGATTCTCTACAAAAATATATAAGTCTAACATCTGTACCAACAGATATAACAAATTGCTAAAATCGACAAGCCTGTTGGCAACCAAAAATGAATGACATGTCTTGTTGCATGGGCGCCTCTTCTCCAGTATCATGTGTCTTCTCTTGTCTGTCTTGTTTCTTCTGTCAGAAGGAAACTCTAGCCAGTATGGGCCTGTAGGAAAAACTTCCCTATGTGGTACTTCAAGCTGAGAGATTTTTGTCTTCTCGGCCAAACCCTCCATGCTTCCATTTAATGGGGTAGTCGATTGTTTAACCACCGGTCCTTATTTCATTGATTGATTTCTCCTTGGGATCAAGACAAGGCATAATGCCTAGTTTGTTTCCATGCATTGCTCTTGGATTGGGCCCTATATAAACACGTGATTGCAGGAGTTTCCAAGGGTGGTTTGGGTCCACACCGCTTTGACCCCCGAAATTCACCACCAATTTCCATGTACCTCTTCCACTATACCATAGTTTTGATTGCGGGACTGCTCTAGAAATTTATCGTTCGAGCATGTTCCATCCTCGCAATGAAGTGTGGTCATCAATATGCTGCAATATGTGATCTGTGTACCCAAATTTGGCACCTGGAGATTTGAATGCTGAGCAAGAATATCTCCCAAAGTACTTTCTTCTGGTTGACGTGACAGCTTCTCGTTACTTTGGGACTTCGGGGTTTGGGCGTTTTCAATGCATAGTTCCTACAATCCTCCGGAGTGTCATATCTACAAAGTGAGAGATCTCCCTCCATGTGTCGTCTTACTTTGGACGTCCGAGATTCACTTCAGGAGTTCATGCTTCGGGATATTTCTTCTGCTTGCTCGTGTAATCCTCTGAAGTGTTAGATCTTTCAACGAGTGTCCTCAGGCTTCAATGGCTCAGATTTACTTCGGGACTTTGGGATCTTTGGATGGAAATCTTCCAAAGTAACTTTCTTCCGATTGACATGGAAACCTCTCGTTACTTTGGGACTTCAATCTTTGGGAGCCTTTGAACACAGGTATGAAAATCTCCTGAAGTGACTTTCTTCTGGTTGACATGGCGTCCTCTCGTCACTTCGGGACTTCAACACTTATGTCTAGTCGTTAATCCTTGTGCAACTTTTGAAACTATGAATGCACGGGAGCCACTAATCGAAACTATACATGGGATCTCCACCATTGAAAATCAAACATGTCTGCTTGCTTGTATTTCAAGCATGAAATGGAATGCTCTGAATGTTACGTTTGGACGTTTCCTGTGCAAACAAAGGACTTGGTCAGCTTGTTGTGAGCTCAATTTCAATAGTGCCACTTTGCAGATCTAGAGTTCACAGCGCCTTTGAGCTACTTTTGTCATTGCAAATGTTTGTGTTAATACCAGGTATGAAAATTTCTTGTATGGTCATTGTTTTTATAATACTAATTTTAGACATAAGGTTGCAGATTGCAGGGATTATAAAAGAAATGTCCAAGCAAGAAATTCCTATGTGGCCCCATGTAACATTGAATGCTACAAATGTCATAACTATGGACACATAGCTAGTGATTATAGAAGCATGATTGATACTTCCATGAAATAGAACACTGATATCATATATAAGAAAGTATGGATAAGAAAACACAAAGAACATGTGAACAAAGACCAAGTCCCAGAGATCACAAGATTGGCAATAAAACGAGATGAAGAAAATTCTACAGAGAAAAAGAAAGATGTCAGATATAGAAAGGTTTGGAAAATAACTGAAAGAAAAGAAGGACATGTAAATAAAGAATAGGTTCAAGAGATTGTACTTTCAAGCATTGTAGTGAAAGATGAATCCACAGATAGAAACAAAGAAGTCAGAGCTCAAAGAGATGATGAATATACCAATGAAGATGATGATGAATACACATCAGAGAAGGAATTGTTTTGAGCCATCCGACTTAGATACTCTATGGTAATGTGGATATTAGACATGGGGATTCTATGCAATAGTTTTGACAGACCAAAGAACCATCCTTCGAGCAGCTTACAGAGTTTGAGAAAACAAATCCAGAGGAGTCAGTTAGCAGAAGTACAATCAGTTGTAGTAGTGAAGACTTCATTATAGTATAGTGATAAATGGGTTAGTACTATGGACAGTTGTGCAGTAGATTCTTGGATAGTATGGACATAGATGGATTCGTAAGAAAACTTAGCAGTTTTGGACAGATATATGATAGTGGAAGAGAGCATGGATTCATAGATTGGTTCAGAGACAAAGGAATATTATCATAATGGATGATATTTACACAAGAAATGGATCGAACAATGCTAATGGATTACAAATTGACAGATATTCTTTGGACACATGTAGTGCATACAACAATTCACATTCAAAACAAAGTAATGCTTAGAAACAAAAATGACAAAACTCCCTACGAGCTATGGAAAAGAAGACCAACAAATGTGAAGCACTTCACAGTATTTGGAAGCAAATGCTACATCAAAAGAGAATATGGAAGAATGGGAAAGTTTGACTCTCATGTGGAAAAAGGAGTACTTGTCGGTTACTCAAGTACAAGGAAAGAATACAAGTATTACAATCTGAGATTGAACAAAGTTGTGGAAAGCATCAATGTAACAATTGATGAAACAAGTGGATGAGAATCAAAGGAAGAATAAAATGAATCAATGGAACAGCCTTATGAAGAAGAAGAAGAAGATGAAGAAGAAGTAGAAGGGGAATATGAATAAGATCAAACATAAGTAGAAGAGAAAGTTTAGAAAGTTCCTCCAAAGACACCTAGAAAATGAGTACAAAAAAAGCATCCTTCAAATCATATTATCGGAAACAAGGATGCAAAAGTTGAGACTAGAAGAAGAATTTTTTCACCAGAACAAATGCACCTAGCACTCTTATCTATGATTGAACCAAACAGTTTTGAAGAGGCCAGCAAGGATGAATTCTGGAATAAGGCCATGGATGAAGAATTGGATCAAATAGAGAAGAATGACACTTGGGAATGTGTTCCAAGACCAAAGAATAAGAATGAGATTGGCACAAAGTGAGTTTTCATAAATAAATTGAATGAATATGAACATGTTATAAGGAACAAAGCTAGATTGGTATTTAAAGGATACACACAGGTTGAAGGAATCGTCTTTGAAGAGACATTTTCCCCAGTGGCTATAATGGAAGCAATTTGATTTCTCTTATCTTATGCATGCTCCAATAATATTAAAGTGTATCAAATGGATGTGAAATAAACCTTTCTGAATGGAGAACTTGAAGAAGAAGTCTACATTGAACAACTAGAAGGATTTCAGTTGTCAAAGAATGTAAATTATGTGTGCAAATTGAAGAAGGCCTTGTATGGTCTAAAATAGGCTCCTAGAGCATGGTACTCTAGACTAGATAAATATCTACAACAGGTAGGGTTCATAAAAGAAATTGCAGACAACAACCTTTACATCAAGGTAACTCAAGATGGTATTTTATTAATTGAAGTTTATATTGATCATATTATTTTTTGAAAGTATTGATGACAGGTTAAGCCAGAAATTTGCAAAGGATATGCAGAATGAATTTGAAATGTCATTACTCGGCGAACTATCATTCTTTATGGGTCTTCAGATATGTCAAAGCAACCAAGGAATTTTTATTTCTCAAACTAAGTATATTAAATAAATGCTAAAGAGGTTCAGAATGGAAGATTGCAAACCAGTTACCACTCCTATGCAAACCAGTTGCAAGTTGAGCAAAGATGATGATTCAAAGTATACAAACCAGAGGAAATGCAGGTCAATGATTGTTAGCTTACTATATGTGACAACATCTAGACCAGATGTAATGCAGGTAGTTGGACAGGTGACACGATTTCAAGCACCACCAAAGTAATCTCATGTATTAGTAGTGAAGAGGATTTTTAGATATCTAAAAGGAACATAAGAGTTTGGATTATGGTATCCAAAAGGAAAGGATCTATCACTTATTGCCTACACAGATGCATATTGGGCAGGTTGGATTGATGACCAACAAAGAACCAGTGGAGAATCATTCTACTTGGGTGAGTGTTTAGTATCTTGGCTAAGCAAGAAACAATCATCAATATCTTTATCTACAGCCGAAGAAGATTATATTGCAGCAACAGGATGTTGTAATCAAGTTCTATGGATGAAATAAACTTTAGTAGATATACAAGTTGAGTATGATGAGCCCATTCCAATCTATTGTGATAATACTCGGTGATGCACTCCAAGACGAAGAACATTCCAATAAAGTATCACTTTGTACGGGAACAAGTTGTAGAGAAGAACAACAGAGTTGAATATGTGGGCACAAAAGAACAAGTGGCATACATCTTTACAAAACCTCTTCCATGGGAAGCCTTTGAGTATCTTCGTCAGAGACTCGGAGTAATTTTTACTCCAAAATGAATGCTTTTGAATTCTTATATTATATATCTTATATTTACACGAGGAAGCACCATAAAGAGGAAAGTTTAGGTTGGGAGATTAGTTTCAGGAAGAGTTCAGTCAGGGGGAGCAACCCTGAATGGAAATATACCTTTTCCATTGATGACAAAGGGGGAGAGATTTATCAGTTGCAAAGATAAAATGTCTTGGAGAAAGAGCATAGAGGCATGGTTCCAGGGGGAGCGATGGTAATAGGGGGAGCATGAGTGATATGACTTTAGTATTTCATCATATTTTTTTCATCAATTCCAAACGAGGAGATTGTTGATTATTTGGGTTGGTTTTCATTGATGTCAACCCTTGAAGAAAGTCTGGTAGCGAATTCCAATAGCACAAAGGTTTGGGTAATGGACCCAAGTTTTTTTTATGTATAATGGTATGAGTTTTAATATATTTGAAGGTAATACTATTCTAGATGGATAATACATGTCATGTCATTTTTGGTGGTATGTGGAACGTCACATAACTCCTCACGGTTAGAGAGTTATGGCCATGTGAAGTTGGAGAACCTTCATGAGTCATCTAGAAGCCCCAAAAGGTCAAAGTAGTCAAAGTGGTTGCAAAGAAGAAATTATTTAAATAATAAAGTCAAGTGATGAGTGTAATATATGTCAAAGTGGATATAAAATAAATTAATTAAGTAATAAAGTTCATGGAAAAATTACTAAGTGGGCAAGTGATTAGATGTAGGTTAGCCCTAAAATAAGGAAAGTAGTTTAAGAGATTTTAGAAGGTAAATAATAAGGTGAAGTGATGATTTTACTATAGTTCAAAGTGGATACAAAAGAAAATATTTAAATAATAAAGTTAATGGAGAAATTACTAAGTGGACAAGTGGTTAGAAGTGGTTTAGCCCTAAAATAATGAAAGTGGTTTAAGATGGTTATAAGGTAACCCCTTGAGGAAGCTACATAAAAGTACAAATAAGAGGAAAGGGTCTCTCATTTAATTAAACTTGAGCATATTGAATATCTACAAGTGACTGAGGTAACCAAAGGATATATAATCAAAATTTAAGAAGGAAGGTGAAGTAAATAAGGCCGAAATTCAAGGGAGGATAAATTCTTTTGATGATGCTTTCTAAGGTATGTTATTTACAGGTCATCTCACCATTTTCACAATAAATTTTTTTCTAGAATGATTCAGACCACGAAATCTGAAGGTCATTGAGGAAACATACCCAAGTATCTTTTATAAGAATTTCATCTTGTGGGTCATTGTATTTTTGGAGTTACACTCCATGGAAAATAGGGTTTGTGGCTAGTCCTGAAACTAGTCTAAAATAGGTGTTTCAGGTAAAAACATCATAACTTCTTCATAATAGATCCAAATTCAGTAATATCAAATGTATTGGTTAGATTATAGTCTGTATTATAATGTGTACCATTTTCTGATCCATACAACAAATATTTCGTGTGGGGCACACTGTACAAGTTTGATCTCTAGAATAAGTCAGAATTCAACAAGGTATGTCATTTTTTCTATAACTCATTTTCTGAGAGGTTCCAAGTAGTGAAACATGGATGAATTTCATAAAAGACACTGAATAACATTGTGTACTATATTCAAATCTTTATTCATTACAGGTACACATTTATGATTATTTCAATAGGGTTGTTGACTAATCCAAAATTAGTCATGTGAGACTAAAGTAAAGTTTGATAAAATGCTAGTCTCTTGTTGTTAAAGTTAAGGAAGGTTTGCAGGTATGTAATCATATACACCAGGTCTATTATAGAGTTACAATTGATATTTGGATCATGAAATTGATGAGGTATTTTGGTTGAGGTATGTTACAAATGGAGGTTGTATAACAGTGAGGTTGTGGCACATGGTTTGATCTAATGGTTTATGGTATTGGTTATGGATAGTGTGATGTATTGCTAGAGAAATTTTGATGGTTATATTGGTATATGGTTGAGGTACATGTTGGGTACATGGTTGACACAAGTAGTTGATGAGTTGGAACATACATGAGGTGTATAGTTGATGATGTTGACACATCTTGATGAGTCATAGTTTATGTGTATTTGATGCATGATTGGTACATATTTGGTGCATGGTTGATGAACTCGTTGATGGTATAGGTTTAGGTACAAGTTGGTGCATGGCTGGTGCACTTGTTTATGGTACAGGTTGATTACAGGTTGTTTGGTACAGGTTGGTGCATGGTTGATGCACTTGTTTATGGTACAGGTTGATTACAGGTTGTTTGGTACAGTTTGGTGCATGGTTGATGCACTTGTTTATGGTACAGGTTGATTGGTACAGGTTTACAAAAGTATATCTCACACTGATATTGTGACAGTGGTTCCATCATTCTACTTTTATTTCGGGGTGGTTGGACGGGGCAACGATAGGTGGTTGTAGCCACCTTCCGATTGTAGTCGAAGAACATAGGGGGTTGTAGCCTCCTTTCGGCTAGAGAATTGGGGAGTTGGAATTTCCTTCATCTTGTAGCCTGAGAAACTAGGGGGTTGGAGCCTCCTTCCAGTTGTAGCTAGAAAACAAAGGAAGTCGGTGCTTCCAATGAATGTAATTCTTAAAGACATAGAAGAAAAAACATTCAATGGTTTTCTCTCGCTTTGGGTTTCCACGTAAAAACACTAGTGTACTGTGTATGTGTATGATTGTTCATTTGTTCATTGTTTATTTACTCTGCAACTATTGGATGATAATGCTACATTGATATAACACTTGCATTTTATGGTTAAAAGGAATTAAATTGCTCTATTATTGATTCACCCCCCTCTCAATAATCCAACAAATATTGTATCCTTTATACTTTGTTTGTAGGATTGAAGTTTATTTTCCTTCTACTTGATCATGAAAAGTTGTTATATAGTTTTGTCATTAACAATTTAAGAATTTTTTTAACCATAATAAAGAGATGCAATGTGAAAAATGAAAAGAAAATAGGTTCTAAAGAAAAGTAAAGTAGAATTTTTATTGTTCGTATAATTGGCATTGCATTTTCTCTCAATCTTGTATGTTTGATTAGGTTATATATTTTATATAAATTAAAAAAAAATTGTTAAATTTTAAATAGAAGTTTATTTTAAATACTTTCTTTTAAAAGAATTTATTTTGAAAAAAAAAAGGCATAGTCAATTGATATTTCATTTACAATTAATTTGATTATATTTTTTATTAAATTATGTTAGTTTTATAAATTATTTTTTCTTATTTTTAATATGTATAACATTACTCTTTGTATTTAACATTGAGCATTATTCTTCATATTTTGATTCTTTTTATTATTATTATGCATCTTCTTCAATGGTTTTGCTGCTCTGAGGGACTTCTTTTTCTTTTCAAAACCCTTTCCACAATTCATTGAAGATCAGTTTGCTCTGGATATTCATTTTTATTCTCTATAATTCTCCTTGTTAGTCAACACCACGCCAACAATGGATATGAGAGAATGCATTTTCTTTTCTTGTCTTCACACACACGTTAGCAAATGAAAATATAATGAGGTCGAACTAGTAAAATTTCTTGCTAATTCACCAAGAATGCAATGTAGTTGTATCAACAATAACAAGTTGTTTCTTATGCAAAGAAACCTTCTCCTCTCTGCCTTAGAATAAACGAATATCAACAAAGATTAAGTAATAAAAATCCTTAGATGCATCTTTTGATATGTAATGGGTTTAAGAACAACCTTTTAGTGCAAACCTTGTCAATTCGCATAAAGGAAGCCATTGTTAGTTCGAGTCAAGGTACCCATAGTTCAAGGCCATGATCTTGGCACTTCTAGGAATTGGTATGAGATGACATACTACAATAGTGTGCAGCCAGATCTCACGCGTGGTCAGTTTGCAACTTTTTGTGCTCTCATTGTGGTCAGTTTGTAGTAAATATAGTATGGTCGTTCTCTCATTATGGTCGGTCTACAACTAATATAACATGGTCATTCTCTCGTTGTGGTTGGTATAAAAATTTGCTGTGGAGAATAATAGGTAGATCTCAAGCATGGTCATAGCATGAGTGATTTCTCTTAAACCAGTAGTCAACTAGTGAACAACAGGTTAATACCATCGAACAACGGGTTGAGATACCTCTAGATGAGATTTCAGATATGAGATTCCATAGATGAGACACAAATTAGGGTTTGCAAAATACTAGGTCTAGGGTTTTCTTTAAATATAAGACAACTTCCATATCGACTCCTTGTACCAGAGAGCCAAGTGAGGCAAGCAAGACTAGTAGCAGTCAATGTGAGCGAATGGAAAAAATTGCAGTTCGGTTCTTTGCATGAGGTATCACTACACGTGAGGTGGTAGTGTGAGAGTGAATGGTTTAGGGTTAGGGTTGTTGTGTGAGTGTTGTGTCTACTAGGGTTTGCAGAGAATCGTGGTGTGGAGCCTGTATGCACTACTAGAATGCAGAGGGAATAACTGAGAAACTAAAAATCAATCAAACTAGAGTGCAGAAGAACTAGCAGGCATGCAAGAGGTATTTGTTGCACTCTAAGGGAATAGAAACGACAGGGAAATCATGGAGTTAATGCTAGCTCTAATACCACTGTCAATATAGTTGTGGGAAGGAATCTTAACTCCATAGGATGATGATTGTATTAGCTTGTAGGTAAATAAATACATGAAATGGTGAATCTTAGTCTTCAATAAATGAAGATGATTCCTATTACCTACGACTCTTCATATTTACAGTTATTTACATAGGAAGTACAATCCCTAGGATTACATGTCCAACAGTAGCAATAAAGAGACAATATTTTTGGCCATGCATGAAGAAGGATATGGTTGGTTACATAGCTAAATGCATGGAATTCCAAAGGGTGAAGGATGAGAATCAACACCCAATAGGTTTGCTACAACCATTTCCAATTCTAAAGCCAAAGTGGGAGGTAGTCACCATTGACTTCATCACCAATTTTCCCAAGAAAACAAGACAACACGGCTCAATATTGGTGGTGGTGGACAAGTTAACCAAGGCTACGCATTTTATTCCAATTGAAATGAATCATAATGAAGCCAACATTGCCGAGATTTACATGAAAGAAGTTTCCACATGGCATGGAGTTCCCAAAGAAATTATGTCATATCGAGATTCCAAGTTTACCTCGAACTTTTGGAAGGGATTGTTCAAGCTATTTGGCATAAATTGAATTTTAGTACAACATATCACCCAAAAATAGATAGGTAGACAAAGAGAGTAAATCAAGTGATTAAATACTTGTTTAGGATGTATGTAATGGATAATCCATTCAAGTGGGAATAATATCTACATCTGATGGATTTTGCATACAACGGTGGGCATCATGCCCCATCAAAGATTAGCCCATTTGAAGCTTTATATGGTAGAAAGTGTAATACGCCAGTGATATAGGATAATCCAGTAGACAGAGTAGTACTTGGTCCAGAGAGGCTCAAGAAGATAGAAGAGAAGATATTGAAAATCAAGAAAAATATAAAGTAGCATAGGATAGGAAAAAAGGATATGTAGACAAGGGAAGAGTCTCTAGATATTTTAGAGTGGGAGAACATGTGTTCTTGGAGTGAAGCCAAAGAAAATATGACTAAATCTGGGTTGTCTCACTAAGTTGGAAGCTATATTTTGTGGAACATTTGAGATATTGGACATGGTAGAGCCAGTTGCATACATGCTTGCATTGCTTGCTTCCATGAATTTGCATAATGTATTTCATGTATCTTTATTGAAAAAGCATGTCCATGACCCTAACCATGTTGTTGGTTGGAATTTGATTTAGGTGGAGCCCAAAGGGGAATTTTAGGTGGATCTAATGCACATCATGGACCAAAAATTCAAGGTTCTCTAGAACAAAACTATTAGGTAGGTAAAGGTGTAATACCCCAAGGTCGAGCCCTGTCAAATTTTAATGATGCTTAATGATGTTATAGGTTGAAGAGCCAAGTATTTATAAGCTGGGAGGATTATGTGTTTATTAGGCCAGAGAGCCTAAATGTTATGGCCAGAGAGCCTATTTTTGTATATGTAATTATGCAGATTATTAATAAAAATGCATCATTGTGTGTAGACCGACCACGAAGAAAGAGTTATGGGGGACTAAGATCCACTGGGTAGGGAAAGGGATGGGGATGAGAGGCCATAAAAGAGGGGCTAATCTTGAGGGCTTAACCCAAGGGAATATTATAATGTAATACTAAAGTTGGGAAACAAACCTAGTTATCCAAAGTTCCTTTGGGGAGAGGAACAAACTCTAAGTGGAGAGGAACAAGCTCATAGAGAGCCAAGTGTCACCCAGGATGCATGCAAATTTATGGGAAATTTCCACCGTTGTGGGAGTTCTCTCTCACAATTCTGCAGTCTGACCGCTCTCACCATTCTAACTCTCTCATGATTTTGTAGTCTGACCGCTCTCACCATTCTCACTATGATTGTTCTGAGCATTGACCATTGCTTGTCATTTTTCCTCATGAGTTCACTCACGATCCATGCCTCCCTTGTCCAGTTCACACATGCACTGAACTAGCACGTAGCAAGAGCCATTTATTCCATTGTGAACCTTTGTAATTTGTTTATTCGTCCCTTGTCTTACTTGATTTTGTTGTTGTGGTTTGAAGAGGCAGGTTTTCAAGCTCGTCGTTGAAGAAGTAGGTTGTCAGGACTGTGAGAAACTCTCTCCAGGTGAGAGAGTTTGTTGGGGAAGTGACTTCTCCTAGAGGGAGTCCAGCAACAGCTACAGAGCTCTGTTAATTCCTGATCTGGGCTATTTTTGAATCCCTAGAAGGGAAGTGGAGCAATTGATGGACTGTGGAACAATGAAGGTGCATATTCTTATGATGGGACATGCATGTGGGGAATGAGAGTCTGTGAGCAGTGGGCATAAGTAGGATCCTTGGAGAGAATCCTTCATGTTGCATTGTGCAGTTTCTCATAGCCTCAGTCTAGCCAAGGATTCCTTTGCCCTGGGTGGAGTTTAGTCCCATCTTGGGGGTGACCCACTGCTGATATCTTGAAGCAGCATGGTCTAAGGCTGGGAGGTTCATGGAAGGTCTGCACGCAGTCAGTGGTCTTCTCATAAAAATATAATTATTGGATATGTGTTAATTGTATTATGTTTATATTGTACATGTGTTATAATGTTATCAGAATTTCCTGTGTCTATTGCATGTATGTGTTATTTTCGCATCCGCATGAATATGTGTATGAACAGAATGTTTATGTATGTTTAAAAATTTCATTAGATATGTATATATGTATATTAGAGCATGATAGTTTCAAGTAGCATGATCATCCTGGGTGGTTGGGTGTTTTACAATCATTTCAAAATAGTTTAGTTTTGAGTTAGTTGCTTTCACCCTAGAAAGGGTGGTTGAGGGATGATAAAATCTAGTATCAGAGCCCATGGTTTCATCATTGAGCCTAGATGGGTTGTACAAGTGGTTATAGAAGCAACTCCAGAAAAAATTTTGTCTAAAGGGACAAAATTCAAAATTAAAATCATCCCTGAGTGCCAAGAGAATACCTTGGTCATGTTTTGAAGCTCAGGAGGTATAGTGGTTTAAGAAAAATAGAAGAGAAAAGAGTTTGCAGTCACTGTTGGTTTGGGAACACGAAAATTAAACTTGAGCCATTGGAATAGTTTAGGAAGGGACAAACCCCTCACATCTGTTGGATCCGGAGAAGATGCGTGGAGGATAAGCATCGAAGTCCTTCATACTTCTCCCCTCCAACCATTTTAAAACTATAAACAGAGAAGATTGTCGAAGTCCAGAAGTCCAGAACCAATCCAGATCATCTATTCCAGTGGATACATGTCCAAATATTAAGAAGGTTTGGAGTTTCGACACTCCAAAAAAATGGTTTGTGGTTGCGTGGGAGGAAAAGATCCCCAAATCCTTGGATCATCAAAGTGACATTATAGGATGATGTCACCAGGGGTGACGTGGACCAATTCGGCGGCTTGGAGAAAATTTCAAAGGCAGGAAATCCTTGAAGTCCCTAAGTTCCAAAGTGACGTGGCTTCGTGGGCTCGAAAGGTTAAGTCGTTCGGGAGTTCAACGTTCGAGGAATATTGTTGGAAGAAATTCTAGACCTCCGAAGTCCCATATTCGTAAAGTCCTTAAGTTCCAAAGTGACGTGGCTTTGTGGGCCCAGAATATTAAGTCATTCGGGAGTTTGACGTTCGGGGAAAATTGTTGGAAGAACTTCCAGACCTCCGAAGTCCTGAAGTTTTTAAGTGACGTGGCTTTGTGGGCACGGAAGATCAAGCTATTCAAGAGTTTGGTGTTCGAGGAAAAATGTTGGAAGAACTTCTGGACCTATGGAATCCCGAAGTTCCGAAGAGATGTGGCGGTAACGTCACTTGGGGGTGACATGGAAACACATAAGGCATGCCATGTGTCAGTGTGTTTTGAAATTTTGAAAGACTGATTTGGTAGGTAGAGCTTGGCATGTGTCATCCCTCGAATTGGGACACGTTTCCACATCTAGTGTTCTTACACATGGCACAGGATCCTAAAGTCCGGAGACTTGGCACTTCAGATGAAATTGGTCAAAAAATGTTAAGTATGAAGCATTTCGAAGCTCCAAAGAGTTGAGTAAATCCTCGTCATCCATCGGGATGGACAAGTGGCGATAGATCCCATGGTTCGGAGAATTCAAGGCATAATAAGTTGGGGATGAGGACTTTCAGAGGCCTCAAGGCCGAATTCCATCATGACCGTTGATCATAGAGGATGTGTGGTGCTAGATTCTGTAGTCTGGAGGAGTAGTACTCTAGGGGATTGTGTTGAAGAATTGTTACAGTCGAGGAATTTCGGAGGCATGAAGCTCAGAGTCCATCATGACTGTTGATCACATAAGATACACGGCAGTATATCCCATGGTTCGGAGGAATGGTACTCTAGAGGATATGAGTTGTGTTTGTTGTGATTCGAGAAATCCCAGAGGGCTAGAGTTAATCTCGACCATGAGATCACAAATGACATGTGGAGGTAGGAGAGGGGTTCTTTGGTGGATCGACACTTCAGAAGATTGGTATTTTTGTTCTTTAGAAACCGTCGAAGCTTAGAGTCCCGAAGATCCTATCCATCGTAGATACAAGGAGAGAAGGTAGACCGTAGATCCACTATCCTTCACAGGTTCGCCAGTTCGACGATCTGAGAGATTTGTTGTGATGTGTTTTGGAAACCGTTGAAGCCTGGAGTCTCGGAGCTCCCATCCACCATAGATCTAAATGAGGAATAATGATTGTTGATCTGTATGTCCTCTGAGTATTCATAGAATCGACATTCGATGAAAATGTATGGTGATGGGGGTAGATTCTTCGAAGCCCCAAAGTTCCGAAGCCCTGGAGGCCCGAAAAAAAGAATAACTGCCTAGTTGTTAGCATTGGGTCACAACCCTAGTCATGTGATTTTGGGGCCAAAATAAAGGGGCTAGCACCCGAAATTTTTGTTTAAGAACAAAAAAGGGAGAAATTTTTCAAGTAGCCATAACTTCCTTCTCAAAACTCAAAATTGAGCATGGAAGAAGCCATTGGAAAGGTCATGAATAGTAGAATATAATTGCTCACCAAGAAATTGGATTTGAACAACAAATTTCTTAGGAAATTGGCAAAAAAGGAGTCTAAGATATATTAATGAATCAAAATGATTCATGCTTTCATGAAATTATTAAGAAAAGTTAGCCTAACAAAGTTTTGTTGGCTGCACATTTTTGTATAATTGACAACTGTCAGTTAAGAGTCTGCACAAAGTGCATAAGTGATGGATGATACTTAGGTAGTCTTCAGTCAATAAGATGAAAATAGAGGGTTGAATGTCCAGTTGGATAGGGAAGGAACTAACTCCAATGGACATGGAGGAGAAAGGGAGGAAGACATAAATCTGGCTAAGACCCTCTGAAAATTGCAGACAGATGTCCAGAGCCACAAGGCTGATAATGAGAGGATTATGAAGGCCAAATAACACCAGGAAGACTTCAATATGAAGTTAATGAAAATCCTTGACAGAATTGAAAATAATATGGATAAGGAGAGTGGCCCCAACAAATCAGGAAATCACGGGACCCCTGAGAAGAAAGGAAGATCAAGGAGTGGTATCAGACATCACCATCACTCCCAAAATCATTCCCATAGGAGATAAAATAGTAGCTCAAGTCCATCCCATGTTAGGAAGCATAGGAGGTTTGGGGTGGATGATTTGAAAGGAGAAATGAATAAGATCAAACCTCCTACTTTTGATGGAGATCACAAGAAGGATGAAGGTGCTAAGACATGGTTGTTAGGCATGAGAAAGTACTTCCAATTTCATAACTATTCTTCTCATATAGAGGGTACAATTTCCATCTACTAGCTTAAAGGAAACTCATCCATGTGGAGGGATCAGTTGGTGCAAGGGCAACACCTCAGAGAGAAAAATGTGGCTTGGAAGGAATTCAAGAAGCATTTTGAAAATAAATACCTGACCAAGAGGTATTATGATAAAAATATGAAAGAGTTATTTGAACTTAAACTGGGTAGCATGACTATTGATGAATATGAAAAGAGATTCTTAGAGTTTTTGAAGTATGTCTCCTTCATCAAGGATGAGACAGTGAAGATTTAGAGGTACCTGAGTGGGCTGCCATCTTTTGTAAGTGATAAAATCCAATATGATGATCCCAAGACTCTAGAAGAAACCATAAGAAGAGACATGTGCTTATACGATCAGCATAAGGGAAAACCTACCTTCCAAAGATATTGGGAATACAAGAAGAAGTTTAAGAAAGAACAGAGGAAGAAGGGGAAGAAGCCGCCATTTTTCAGAAACAATCCTCAAGGAAAGACATCTTTTAGAGAGCATAGAATGGATGAGGTAGGTGGGAAAAGGCCAAGGCAAACACCTATTCAATGTTGGGGTTGTAAAGGATACCATAAGTATAGATATTGTCCTCACAGAAGTGATAAGGTGAGAGTTTTCCACAATGTACAATAAGAAAAAACAATGGAGGACATGGGAAGAAGTGTTCCAAGGATATATGCAACCTTGGACAAAAAGCAAGATAAGGTTTCAATCACGCATGATTGAAATAGAAGGTATGATAAATAACCATGCCTTTACTATTTTAATAGATTCAGGATCTATTCATAGATATATAGATCCTAAGGTAGTGGAAATATTTAAATTTCCAAGAAGCAAGCATGGGAAATCTTGGCTGGTGCAACTGGCTACAAGAGCCAAGAGAAAAGTTGTTGAGTTGGTTAAATCATGTCCAGTGGATATGAATGGGATAAGTACCAAGGCAAATTTGAACACCCTTCCCTTGGGTTCATATGACTTCCTAATTGGTATGGATTGGATAGACCAACACCATTCTATATTGGATTGTCATAACAAGTCATTTACTTGCCTGGATGAGGAAGGTAACCCAAGAACAGTCCAAAGAATTTTGAGGGAAATGATTGTCCAATAGATCTCAGCAATGAAGCTAAAGAAGTGTTACAGGAAGGGATGTCAATTATTTGCAGCTCATATGGAAGAATCACCTAAGTATCAGGTGAAAAATCTATGGGAACACTTAGTCCTCAAAGAGTTCGAGGATGTGCTTAAGGAAATACCAGGATTACCCCCAAAGAGAGACATTGATTTCTCTATAAATTTGATGCTTGGGGAAACTCCAGTATCAAAGACTCCCTACAGAATGAGTACACCAGAGCTGAAGGAGTTGCAAATTCAACTTGAAGAGTTGTTGAAGAAGGGGTGTATACGCCCAAGTGCATCACATTGGGGTGCCCTAGTCCTATTCGTGAAAAAGAAATATGGGACATTGATATTGTGCATCGAATTCAGACAATTGAACAAAGTAACCATAAATAACAAGTATCCTTTGCCAAGGATCGATGATCTCTTTGATCAACTAAAAGATGAAAGGATATTCTCAAAGATCGATCTCTAGTCGGGATACCATCAAGTAAGGATCAGAGATGAAGATATCATAAATACCACCTTTAGGACAAGGTATGGTCATTACAAATTCACAGTGGTGCCATTCGGATTATCAAATACACCAGCTGTGTTTATGTGCTTAATGAATGGTGTTTTCTGAAAATATTTAGACAAGTTTGTCATTGTATTTCTGGATGACATCCTTGTATATTCCAAGATAGTAGAAGAGCATGAGAAGCACTTGAATATGGTGTTACTGGTGCTAAGAGAGCACCATTTGTATGCCATATTGAGAAAGTGTTCATTTTACCAAAATCGAATTCACTATTTGGGGAATATAATATCCGAAGAAGGAATAGCAGTATACCCCGAAAATATTGAAGCCATTAAAGGGTGGACAACACCTAAGAATGTGAAAAAAGTTATATCCTTCATGGGTCTAGCTGGCTACTACAGAAGATTCATTGCAGGGTTTTCGAGGATTGATCACCCAATCACTTCCTTGCAAAGGAAGGGAGTGAAGTTTCAATGGACAACAGAATGTGAAAATAGTTTCCAGCAATTGAAACAGTTGTTAACCAATGCTCCAATTCTGAGGATTGCATATCCAAATGAATATTTTGTGGTTTGCATTGATGCATGCAAAGAAGGACTTGGTTGTCCCATTTGGTAGAAAGTGTAATACACCAATAAGTTGTCCCATTTGGTGTGTTGCACTTGGTTGTCCCATTTGAGGCAATTTATGGAAGAAAGTGAAACACACCAATAAGTTGGGACAACCCAGCTGATAGAGTGGTGATTGGGCCAGAGTTGCTCAGAGAAATGGAAGAGAAAATGTTAAAGATAAAATATAATTTGAAGGCTATCCAAGACATGCATAAAATCTATGCTAACAAGGGAAGAACTCACAGGGAATTTAAAGTGGGTGATGATGTATTCTTGAAGGTGAAAGCCAACAAAAGTTCCCTGAAGTTGGGAAACTGTTCCAAGTTGGCAGCAATATATTGTGGGTCATTTGAACTCCTAGAAAGGATTGGACCAGTAGCTTACATGATTTCATTACCTGCATCTATGTCTATACATAATGTCTTCCATGTATCATTTCTTAAGAAATATATACCTGATGCTAATCATGTTATTGATTGAAATGTAATTTAGGTGGAGCAAGAAAGTGCTTTTAAAGTGCAACCAGTACGCATTCTGGACCGAAAAATAAAATAGCTCTGGAATCGAGCCATAAGGCTTGTAAAGGTCCAATGGAACCAGTACGGTCCCGAGGATGCAACCTGGGAGCATGCAGGTGTTATGTGGGCAAAATACCACATCATTTTGAAGATTTTGAAAAACTAGTTGAAGTTATGTAAATGAATTGCACTGAGGACAGTGAAAAAATAAGTAGAGGGGATTGTAATACCCCAAGGTCGAGCCCCAGCTGAATTGTAATGATTCTTAATAATGTTATAGGCTGGTGAGCCAAGTATTTATAAGTTGGGAGGATTATGTGCTTATTAGGCCGGAGAGCCTATTTTTGTATATGTAATTATGCAGATTATTAATAAAAATACATTGTTGTGTGTAGACCGACCACGAAGAAAGAGTTATGGGGGACTACGCTCCACTGGGTAAGGAAAGGAATGGGGCTGAGAGGCTATAAAATAGGGGCTAAGCCTGAGGGCTTAAGCCAAGGGAATATTATAATGTATTTTCTAAAAATACTAAAGTTGGGAAATAAACCCAATTATCCTAAGTTCCTTTGGGGAGAGGAACAAACTCCAAGTGGAGAGGAATGAACTCCTGGAGAGCCAAGTGTCACCCAAGATGCATGCATATTTTTGGGGAATTTCCACTGTTTTGGGGGTTCTCTCTCACCATTATGGCTCTCTCATGATTCTGCAGTCTGACCTCTCTCACCATTCTGCAGTCTGACCTCTCTCACGATTCTGCAGTCTGACCTCTCTCACCATTCTCGCTCTGAGCATTATGAGCATTGACCATTGCTTTCCATTTTTCCTCACGAGTTCACTCACGATCCATGCCTCCCTTTTCTATTTCACACACGCACTAAACGAGTGTGCAACAAGATCCATTTCTACCATTGTGAACCTCTATAATTTATTGAGTTGTCCCTTTCCTTACCCGATTTTGTTGTTGTGGTTTGAAGAGGCGGGTTTTCAAGCCTGTGGTTGAAGAAGAAGGTTGTCAGGCATGTGAGAAACTCTCTCTAGGTGAGAGAGTTTGCTAGGGAAGTGAGTTCTTTTGGAGGGAGTCCATCAGTAGCTACAGAGCTCTGATAATTCCTGATATGGACTGTTGTTGAAGCCTTGGAAGGGAAGTGGAGCAGCTGATGGACTGTGGAAAAGTGAAGGTTTATATTCCTAGGGTGGGACAAGAATGTGGGGAATTAGAGTTTGTGATAAGTGGGTGTACGTAGGCTCCTTGGAGAGAATCCTTCCTATTTCATTATGCATTTTCTCGTAGCCTCAGCCCAGCCTAAGATTCATTTTCCCTAGGTGGAGTTTAGTCCCAGCTCGAAGGTGACCCACTGCTGATAGGTTGGAGCAGCGTGGTTGTTGTCCCTCGACCAAGTTTTGGAGAACCTTGGTCGTGTTTGACAATTTTTGGGACTTCGACAGGTAGGTCGAAGATGGAGCGCCCAGGCGAAGCAGAGATCGCGGGATCTCTCCCTTTTTGCGGGCTTTTTGGGATTTTAGGGTTTATGGCCCATGGGTCTTACCCATGTTTAGTCCCTTTTTGTAATGTATAAATAAGTAGCTAGGATATGTAAGGAGAGGTCGATGGCTTAGTGCTAATTTTATCTATGTGAAAGAAGATGTGTTAAGGCTTGCAGAGCTAAGTGCAAGCATTTTGTAAGTGCTTTGTGCAGACGGATAGTGTAAGGCTTTGTGCTTTGACCTAACTCAGGGAAGGAGGATATGGTGAGGTGTGCACAAGTCTCCTATCCTATGCGGAGTTGGCTTTGTGGCTTTGTGCATGTAAGCAGATTGGAAGAAGCTAATAAAGAAGAAGAAGAGTTGGTGGACGTAGCCCCACGCTGGGGGTGAACCACATATATTCTGTGTTGATGTGCTTTGTGCAATGTTTTTCTGATATTGTGTTTATATTTTCTTATTGCACTATTCCTGATGTATGATAGATATATCTATGAATGCTTATTGCTTATTATGTGAATGAATGTTAGATCTGAGATTATGCTAAGTTCTTAGAAGTGTTAGATCTGTTTACTACTGTGTCGATCTATAATTAGGGTTAATCTACGAAGTCAATAAGACTCATAACTTGATGAATTTTATTGGCTAAGTGATATGTTAAGTATTTTGATCACAGATCTGTGTCACAGCTAGGTTGTAGACACTTGAGTCCTATAACACCCTTGCCTCTACCTCATGTGAGACTTCATCTGCTTCGCAGGTGTTGCTGAAAGGGCTAGTAGTTAGGGTTTTGTTGGTGCGTTGTTGAAGCGTTGAACCCCGGGTCTGCCCCTGTGCCAACACTGTTCTAAGGATGGGAGGTTCATGGAAGGTATGCACACAGTCGGTGGTATTCTCATAAAAAGATAAGTATTGAATCTGTGTATATTGTACATGTGTTATAATGTTATCATAATTTCATGTGTCTATTGCATGTATGTGTTATTGTCACTTCCGCATGAATATGTGTATGAACAGAATGTTTATGTCTATTTAAAAATTGCATTAGATTTGTATATATGTATATCATAGCATGATAGTTTCAGGTAGCATGACCGGCCTAGGTGGTTGGGCGTGTTACAACCATTTCAGAACAATTTGTTTTTGAGCTAGTGGTGTTCACCCCAGCATGGGTGGTCGAGGGATGTTACAAAAGGTCTAGTAGTCCTATTACAACCTTGAGGATGTGACATGGGAGTTATAAAATGACATGCAGGATGCATAGGCACAACTATTTTGATGTCAAAATTATATATGTGGAAACCTATATGGTGATGTGTAATGAGAAAACTGAAAAAAAAAGGGGGGGGAAGGGAATGTAATAACCCCAGTTTGACCCCCAGGTTGTAATGTAATTATGCATATATGTTATATAGGTTGGTGATCCAGATAGTATGGTCAAGGTATGATATATGTATATTTTGTATCAAAATTATTAATAAAAAATCACATAACTAGATATGATACAAGAGGGATGATAAAATTGGGGGGGCTGTGATTCCATTAGAGAGAATTAACTTATGCCATTGGTTGAATCGATTTTCTAGTCAACTGGCTCAGCTATCTGGTCAACTGGATCAACTAGTTAATCAACTTGTCTTGTAGCTAGCTAAAATATTACATTGATCAACCAAATCCCATTGTTTTATTATTATTTTAATGTTTAAATGTGAGAGGGGATTAATGGAGGGGAGGCGCTAGAGGGGCTAAATTATTATATGTATTATTCTATTATAAACTAAAGTCGTCTTACTTTAAAGTATGATAAAGGATAAATGATTATGGGAATGCATTTCAAGGAGCAAGGTGGAGTTCCTTGGGTGCCAAGTGGTAAGTTCATAACATGCATAATAATTCCCTAGGTTTGGGGAATCCGACCATCATTCTACTTGTTCATTGTTTTGAATTTTTTAACTTATTGTTCATGCATGGAGTTCACCATGAACCTATAAAAAACTAGCACTAGTTGATCTGGAAATTGAAGGATTGAAGGGAAATACTTATTGGTAATTAGAATGGCATGTCTATGAAAGAAGTTTGGAATGCCTATTATGTAAATCTGATATGTAATTGCTTGTAGGAATAAGGATGGGATTGTTTTGATTGAGAACCCACAAACTACTGGAATTTTTGGAGCCCCATCATTGATATTCCTGGATAGTCTGCATTGGATCCTTGGAGGGGGTGAGAATTTCCTGACGGATTGCATTGTAGTGAAGCAAATTCCATCCCTGGGGTGGTGCAGGCTAGGCAAGAGAGATGGGTGACATAAAATGTTGTATTTATATGTATGTTGTTATATGTTGGGTATAGGGATATGTGAGGGATCTTAGCCACCCATAGGATTCATTTGACCTTGTGGACTCATATTCCCATCTCAAGGATGGCCTACTACTAAAAGAATTGGAGGAGTAGAGCCTATGGTTGGGAGGAATATCCTTCATACATAGCCATTTACAGAAATTTTCTCATAAGATAAGTGTTATGGTCTCTCTATTATTATTTGAGTTTTTTGTGTGCAATTTACCATTTAAAATTTTGGGAATGTTAATAAACATAATGTCGTTTTAATTATGTATGTTTATATGAATTTGCATGAGAATAATTGTCATTTTCCACACATATTTCCTTATATAACTAGATAGAGAATTAATGGTATAAGACTTGTGTAATTATGAATCAATATGAAAGAATCATGAAATGTATAGTGTGTATAGAATGGGAACCGTAGTAGTGTGATTCAACATGGAGATGGGTATGTCACAAGACATAAAACTCTATACAAGACCAATACGAAGACAAGAATTTTATTCCACATAGGATCCATGTTGGTAATTGAGTGGCCTATAATTCCCTTGTTTACAGATAATTGATTGGCTCATCTAGCATGAGACGAACTATGAATTATTACCACCTCATCTAGTACAATAGGGGGAGTCACAATGGATTCTTTTTTCCCACCAATTACTAGGATAACTTATCCCACATCTATGCATATGAAATCTGACTTTTCTATTTGGGGAATGTCACCAACCACCTCATTTCCTACCATGAGTGTACCCAACATTAGCATGCTCATTGTGTCCACATAAGTGCTCACATATAGATTTTTTTTATGTGGGGGGAATGCCTTGGTTTTACCACTGGAATTAGGTTTCCACCTATTCTGAAATTCCTGTAGGTGGCATGGAAATCCCAAATGTTTGTTTTTATTTTGGTTGGAGTGTTAATCCTCGATCTCTTCCTACCACTAGTGTTGTTACAAGCACTAGGGGTATTAATGTCGCTAGGGGAAGAAATTTCCCCGGGGGAAGTAATATGGGGGAACTGCAAGGCCCATTTGGATAACAAGGTTAATCTCCTTTCTATCAGAGTCCATTTTGCAATGTGAATTTTCATTTCTTAGTGACTTTAAAACTACTTCATCTATCTAGGTTGATGAATGACCCCATAAAACACCACTCTTGGTGGTGGGAAAGTCCCACCAAATTATCATCTGATATTCCAAAATTTGATAGTAAACCTAGGGAAGATCCTTCCACACATGCCATGACATATCACCTTTTATGTTATTCAAACTCTTTGGTGGATGATAGTATAAGGTTGAGAATTTTCTAGTGTGCCTTGATAGCAGGTGTTGCTAAATGGTACATTTTGTTACCAGGTGCTTTATATAATGACTTTACATTCTTGGCCATGTCATTTTTGGTTCGATTCCAACTGTCAATTCGATATGAGATTGGAAATGAGACTTTGATTTCATTATGTTAAATAAACACCACAGATATCTCTAATCATATTCATGAATGGGGAAATCAGTGTAAGTTCATTAGAGATGAAATTCTGAATCAATTTCTAGAATTTTGGTTTTTTCAATCATTATTTCCACTTATTTCCAAGGATGTAGCTATGTCAGGGGAATTTACTGACAAGCAAGTAATTTTTCATGCTCAAATTTTTTACTTGATATACTCTTAGTCTAGCACATTATATGATATTATTCCACATGCTTCGAGGCCATCAATAAATCCTATAAAACCTAATCTGAGACTGCATACCAATGGTGTGGTTGATTTTGTATCTTGTGCTACAGTTGGCCAATTAAGTGGATATATGAGTCATATGTCCAAATCAACAAATCCACCCACAACTACACTAACAACCCAAAGTGGTAAAATCCTTGCTCAAACCTATGAGGTTCATTCGATCCAATCCAGAAAAATGAAGAAATGTTAGCACCCTAGAGGTAAGAAAAGAATTTTTATCCTAGGAAAGGGACTTCTCAACCTCAAAATGTTGATGTGGGAGGCACAAAAAGGAAGAAGAAATTGAAGTTTCCTTGCAAGATATATGGTGGAGACCATATTATTCACCAGTATTCTCACATGGATGATGTTCATCACTTTTTATCTCAATAGGGATCTCACCAGCAACACATTGTTTTAACAAATCCATTCCCACAACTATCATTCAGTTCAATTAGGTGAACTTTTCTACATTAAATAATTAACCCGAGGTTTGTAAATTGATGAAATGAATGCAAAATATATGCAAGCATTAGCTCCTAATCTATCTCTAAATGACTATTATGAGAAATCAAAAACTATTAATTGTTTATCTGCAGAAACAGAGCCATTGCTTAGCTATAGAAAATAGATTAATTGTCCATTGTTTAGCTGCAGAAACAGAGTTGTTTCTTAGCTATATAAAATAGATTAATTGCAAATACTAAAGAAAGAAATTTAATAAAATCACAAGAACGATTCTAAACACCTGAGATCATTAACCTATTGGATCATTAGCTATTAAACAATCATAGGCTTTCAATCATCCAATTAATGAAGGTTTTTATGACTGGTGTGAATAGTCTTTTATTCAATTGAACAATCACTTATTCAATAAATAATTTATTTTTGTTAGTGTTCATGTGTATTGCAAACATAAATAAATAAACTACAGAAAATGAAAGAATGGCAAATGAAATCCACACAACTGATAATTGAAAACAATACCAATAGAAAGAAATGAAATTCACTCCTCCTTAAGGGGGGCCTCTTGGCTCGGCGAACATTGCTGGAAGAAAACTATAATATTGAAATCACAAAACTAAAGCATACAACTCATGCAATTGAAAAGTAGCCAGAACTCTTTGTATTAATCTCAGAAATACAATATGAAATTACAGAAAGTCAACATCATGTCACATATGTTTTTGAAGGTTCTCATAACATGTATTTATCATACAACTCCTTGGATTCACACTGGATCATAATAAAAAGGATAAAAATAAAGTATGATGATGTGGTAAAATGGTGATAAGAGGTTTGAAGATGAAATGTGAAGTATATCAAGAAGGTAATTTGCAAAGTGGAAAAGGTGGAGATAAAATAAAATGATGGAATAGAATATATGATAGGAATATTAAGTTGATGGTGGTCTCTTATCAAAATTTCCTAAATTTTTAATAAATCAAAAAGTTTTATAATGATTTACCTCAAGTTTACCAATCATTGCTTGGAAGATGGAACACGAATCAAGTGTTGGAACCTAGGTGTAAGGAGTGTTGACCGAAACTTTGTCATTGCTCCTATGCTGACCTGGTGGGCTCATGATCTTAGTTGATAGGTGGATTATCATATGTTCATGATTTGAAATAATTTCCAATTCATGATCTTATCTTGGGATGCGTGCAACCATATAAAACTACAAATCTGATACAGAAAAATAATTGATTGTTACATAAATTCTGGTAATTGGTATTATATTGGATTTAAAAACATGCACGTGCATCCCTTATCATGCATTTTCTAAAACTTGTTCCCTTATATTACTCAAATTATTATATTCTCCTCAAAACCCATGTCTCAAAATTCCTTAATTTAGCCTCATCTGCTTGCAAATGACGCACAAAGATCAATCCTGGAAATAGATGCTATAGGAAATCTATTTTCTACAACACTTTACAAAGGAATTTCGTAGCCACTTAAAATATTTGTAACTACAGAAAGTCTAAAAAAAACTGCAGAAATTAACTTTCTCTAAAAAATCCTCATAAACCAAAGTAAGTTATGATCTTGTACAACTGTCATCTGCAATATTTTTTTAAACAAAACCCTGTTGCTGAGGCAAAAATCAAATTCTAGAATACTAAAATGCTTGAAATTATATTGTTCCAATTTACCTCTATGTTTCCATAATGATATGAAGATTGTTGATGAAGATTTGAAGATGGCTAATGAAAATCTGAAGATGGTTGATGAAGATTTTAGAATTGTGAATAATGAATCTCATGAAATTCATAATCTGTTCTATATGTTCATTTGAAAAACAAGTTAATGTCCAATAGTTTCTTAAAAAACAAGTACACAAGACTTATGGTAGCTACTGAAAATCATTGTAAGTATAGAAAATCTTAAAGCTGCAGAGATTAACTTGCTTTTAAAGATCCCCTTGTGGCATAATTTGAACAGTGAACTCAGGATTGAGATTTGGAACTCAATACTTCTCTCGCTCCCACACTAAGGATGATGCATGTATGCATGCATCCTTCTAAGATCTAATATTTGATTATCCGTTGCTGGAAGAATGAAGAGGCTACTGAGTTGGTACATAATCTAGATGTGTTTTTGAAGCTAAAGGTTTGGAGTTTATTTTGAACCTGAAACCATGTTTTGCTAATCACATTTATCATATGTATCGAATCCAAAATATTATTGTAACCTATTCTATGAATACTAATACAAGGAAACATAAATTCTGCTACAAGGAAAGATATTGAAACAAGCATGACATCCCCTTTTTATCTGCCAAATATAGAAAAGGGTGCAACTGTCGATATCATTAAACCATATAGTTTTCATCAAAACCTGAATCTATGGTACAATTCTTACCATGAAAATAATTTTATAAATTCAAGGATAGGAAAAAATAATTGGATTACCGACCATTAATGGATTTCGTTAACCAATGAGACACTACTCACTACTGATGCCAATGAGAATCAAGGTACCTTAATGTATCCTGTCATACATGAATGAATGTGTTGGAGTTGAGTAACCTATAGGATCTGATATTTAGGAGGCATTAATGCATCCCCACTGCTATCAACAAGGAAACCTTTCATTGAGGTATACAAGTTCGAAGGACTTATAAATATCTGTTGACCTTGATCCCAGATACATTGTTGAATTCTATGGGACAAGACCTACTAAAAGAAAGGCCTTAAGGGATCCCACATCATCTAGTATGAGCATAGAAAAAAAATGATTTGAAGAAACATAATACAATATTGAACCAACATGTATAACTTATTGAGATTTTTTTCCACTAGTTTCCTAGTTTTCAAGAAAAACTCATGTCCAGTTGTGTTAGTAAATCGGTTTTCACAATTGACTTATTTTTATCTTTACTATTTTGTTTATTTATCTATTATTCTACCTTATCCTACTTTTCTTGAAAAAATAAAATCTCTTTCAAGTGTAAGAATACTTCCAATGGAGCCATGTGCATAACAAGATTACAAATAAACTCATATTTAAGTTTGAAATATATACTTTTGATAGATACCATCATATGAGAAACCAACTACTTTGATTGATATGATGTCAAGAATTGTTGAATAGTGAAGGAATGTTGTGAATTGATAGGTTCCTCGAACCATATTTCAATGTAGTCATGATGCCCTTGTTTCACTTTTTCATAACCATCACTTTGTATGTCCTCTTTGTTCATGCCATGTAGATCTAGTACTATTTGCTTATTGGTCTCTTGAACGCATAAAAGATCTGATGATAGTCATGAAAGAAATTCATTGATGTCAGGTTCTAATGTCTTCTCTCCATCATATGTTTTCCATGGTTGTTTGATCTCTTCTAGGTCTTCTTATTTATGTTTCTCATGGAATTTTTTATTTTCTATCACTTCCCGGAGTGTAGGTGTGTTCCTGAATGTTATCAGAATTTTCTCCTTTTAAGATGGAGAGATGTTTTGTTATAGCAAGATTTGCCTCACCCCATGCAAGTTGCTCAAAAGGCCTTTTCCATTTCCCTATGCAGACTTGAAGTCCCTTTTTGCAGTTCCCATAGCTAAAAAAATTTATTTCTCCACATATACGCACCCTAACAGCTATACAGCATGTGTATACGTAGGTTGCACCATTACAACCCGCGAACATCATGTTTTATGCTCAATATTAAAAAATGGTGTTGGGTTTCCATGTCATGTCACGGGATCCATGATCCTTGACCTTCCATATACTAGAAACGTTTTGAATTGGCCCTTTAGTTCCATTTGAAG
>JASDQU011404623.1:8809-40198 GCA_032191745.1 Picea mariana
GTTCACCTATGGAGATTGAACAATGACAATTAAACCATCGCCCACAACAAACCTGAATTTGTTCCACATGAATTACACGTACATCTTTCCTACTTTTATAAACCTTCATGGTGGACCGACATAGGTGCCACATGGCAGACCAAGGTCGGTATCATGTGAAGAGAAGAGCAGTATGCCACAGGGCGGACAGACACAAACGCCACATGGCATAGGGAAAAGAGTGCGGCATGCCATCGAGCGGACAGTCACAAACGCCACATGGTAGAGGGACAAGAGTGTGGACTGCCACCTATTGGACAGATAGAAACGCCACCTGGCAGGCAGACAGGCATGCGGGCTACCACGTGTCGGACAGAAAAAAAATGCCACCTAGAAAGAAGATAGCCCTGYGGGCTGCCACATGTTGGACAGACATAAATGCCACCTGTCGAACTGACAGGCGTGCCACGTGTCAGGAAGATACGGCTACCACCTGGTAGTCAGACATGAGTGCAGGTTGCCACTTGTTGGGTAGACAAGCATGCGAGCTGCCACCTAGCAGGCAGCCAGGCATGCCACATGTCAAGTAGACAAGGCATGGGGGATGCCACCTGTTGGATAGGCAGACCTGCTGGACAAACAGAAATGCCACCTGTCGAACAGACAGAAATGCCCCTATCGGTCAGGCAGTCGTGCCATGTGTCGTGCAGACAGGGCTGCCACCTGGCGGTCAGACATGAGTCCGGAAAGCCACTTGTCGGACAGATAGGCGTGTGGGCTGCCACCTAGCAATCAGACATTAGAGCGTGCTGCCACCTGGCGGGCAGACAGGTGTGCGTCCTGCCACCTGGCGGGCAGACAGGCATGCCATGTGTCAGGCAGATAGGCGTGCCACATGTCGAGCAGACAAGGCATGCGGGATGTCACTTGTCGGATAGACAGAAATGCCACCTGGCAAGTAGACAGGCGTGCGGGCTGCCACGTGTCGAACATACGAAAATGCCACATGTCGAACACATAGGCGTGCCACGTGTCGGGAAGACAGGGCTGCCACTTGGTGGTCAGGCATGAGTGTAGGCTGCCACTTGTCAGGCAGACAAGCGTGCGGGCTGCCACCTGGCAGTCAGAAATTAAAGCGTCCTGCCACCTGGCGGGTACAAGCATGCCACGTGTCAAGAATACAATCGTGCCACATGCCAAGTAGACAAGGCGTGGGGATGCCACATGTTGAGCAGACAAGGTGTGGGAAGCCACCTATCAGACAGATAGAAATGCCACCTGTCGGACAGACAGAAATGCCACCTGTCGAACAGGCATCAATGCCACCTGTCGAACAGACAACAATGCCACCTATTAGACAGACAATAATGCCACCTGTCAAACAAATAGGGCTGCCACCTATCGGACAGACAGTCATGCCACGTGTTGGGCAGACAGGGCTGCCACCTAACGGTCAAACATGAGTCCGGAAAGCCACTTGTAAGACAGACAGGTGTACAGGCTACCACCTGGTGGTTAGACATTAGAGCGTGCTCCCACCCGGCAGGAAAACAGTTGTGCATCCTACCGCCTGGCGGGTACACAGGCATGCCATATGTCAGGAAGACAATTGTTCCACGTGTCGGGCAGACAAGGCATGCTGGATGCCACCTATTGGACAGACAGTCGTGCCACGTTTCGGGCAGATAGGGATGATACCTGTCGGACAGACAATCGTGCCACATGTTGGGAAGACTGGGTTGTCATCTAGCAGTCAGACATGAGTCCGGAAAGCCACTTGTTAGACAGACAGGCGTGCAGGTTTCCACCTAGCGGTCAGACATTAGAGCGTGATCCCACCTAGCAGGTAGATAGTTGTGAGTCCTGCCACCTGGCGGGTACACAGGCGTGCGGGTTGCCACGTGTCGGAATGCCAGAAATGTCGCCAGTCGGACAGACATGCGTGCCATGTGTCGAGCAGAAAGGGCTACCACTTCGCGGTCAGACATGAGTGCGGGCTCCCACTTTTCGGGCAGACAGGCATGTGCGTTGCCACTTGGCCGTCAGACATTGGAGCGTGTTGCCACCTTCTAGGCAAACAGGCGTGCGAGCTACCACCTGGCATGTAGACAGGTGTGCCACGTGTCAGGTAGACAAGCATGTCACATGTCAGGCAGACAAGGTGTGGGGATGCCACCTACAGGACAGACAGAAATGCCACCTGGTGGGCAGACAAGTGTGGACTGCCACGTGTCTGATAACAGAAATGCCACCTTTCAGACAGACAAAATTGCCACCTGTCGGACAAACAGGCATGCCACGTGTTAGGCAAATAGGGCTGCCACTTGGCAGTCAGACATGAGTGAGAGCTGCCACATGTCGAGAAGACAGGGTTGCCACCTGGTGGTCAGACATGAGTGCGGGGTGCCACTTTTCGGGCAGACAAGGCTGCCACCTGGCGGTCAGACACGGGTGCGGGATGCCACCTGGCAGTCATACATGGGTGCAGGCTACCACTTGTTGGGCAGACAGGCCTGCAGGCTGCCACTTGGCTAGCAAATAGGCGTTCGGGTTGCCACCTGGCTGGTAGACAAGCGTGCCACTTGTCCAGTAGACAAGGTGTGCAGGCTGCCACCTGTCAGACAGAATTAACGCCACCTGGCAGGCAAAGAGGCGTGTGGGTTGCCACGTGTCAGACAGACAAATGCCACCTAACAGCCAGGCAAGCGTGCCCCATATCAAACAGAAAGCACTACCACCTGGCGGTCAAACATTAGTGCGCGCTGCCACTTGTCGGGCAGGGAGGCGTGCGGGCTGCCACCTGGCAGTCAGAATTTAGGGCATGCTACAACCTGGTGGGAAGACAGGAGTGCCACATGTCTGATAGAAGGCGTGCCATCTGTTGGGCAGACAAGGTGTGCAGGCTGCCACCTGGTGAGTAGACAGGCATGCCGGTAAACAAAGCGTGTAGGGCAGACAGGGATGCCATGTGGTAGGCAAAAGGTGTGTCACGTGTCGAGCAGACAAGGCTGCCAAGTGTCAGGTAGACAGGGATGCCACGTGGCAGGCAGAAGGCGTGCCATGTGTCTGGAAGAGTGGGCTGCCACCTGGCATGAAGACATACATGACACATGTTGGGAAGAGAGGGTTGCCACCTTATGGGTAGACAGGCGTGCAAACTGCCACGTGTTAGGCAGACAAGGTTTCAACCTGATGAGAAGAGAGGCGTGTGGGCTGCCACCTGGCGAGTAGTCAGGCATGCCACGTGTCAAGTAGACATCCTTGCAGGCTGCCACCTAGTGGGAAAACATGCGTGCAGATTGCCACCTGGAAGTCAGACATGAGTGTGGGCTGCAACCTACGGGTAGATAGGTGTGCCACGTGTCGGGCAGACGTGCTTGCGCACTGCCACCTGGGGGTAGAAAGGCATGCCAAGTGTCGGGCTGACATGCATGTAGGTTGCCACTTGGTTGGCAGCCAGGCGTGCACACTGCCACCTGGCAGAGGGACAAGAGTGTGGGCTGCCACTTCTCGGGTAGACAGGCATGCGGGGTGCCACCTAGCGGACATCATTAGGGCATGATTCCACCTAGCCGGCAGAATGTGTGCCATGTGTCTAGAAGACAAGGTGTGTCATGTGTCGGGCAGACATTTATGCCACGTGTCGTGCAGACAGGCATGCCACGTGTCATGTAGACAGGCATGCCACATGTCGTGCATAAGGCGAGCCATGTGTCGAGCAGAAGGCATGCGACGTGTCGAGAAGACAGGGCTGCCACTTGGCGTGCAGAAGGAGTGCCACGTCCTCGGCCGACAATGGTTACTTGGCGGGTCATCAGTGGTGCCACTTTCTGGGCGGGTGTGGAGACACTTAGCGGGCCATCAATAGTATGCATCGGTGAATCATAGACTGCTAGGGCAAAACCACAGGGGAATGTGCGTTATTTATTTTCTTTTTCTCTCACAATTTGTTCTCGGCCTATCAACTGGTGACAAGCAATTGGCGACCAACAACTGGTTGTTTGCCATAAGTTTTTCACTCTGATGGTCCTTCATCGCATTATATTCATGTTGGTGGGAGCTTGCTCCTCCAGTTTATCCAAGTGGCTTCAGAGGTGCCTTGGGGAGGCCTTACCTTGATACGATCGGTAAACTAGCGTGAGATCTAGGTCTGAATGAGGAGAAGTTGGGACTAGATCTTAATAAACTGCATCGGTATCTCTTACTTTTCTACAGGCTTGCCTGCCGATCAACAACTTGAATTGTTGGGGATCCCTCCTGGAATAGCTCTTAATTTGCAACTGCATTTACACTACATTGGATGTCAATGATTTAAGTAAAATGAGACCATTTTGAATGGCTCCTTTTTCTCTAGATGTTATCTCCACCCCGACCATGGTGGTTACAAATTTTCCACAGAAAAATGAAAACTTTACAAATCTCTCTCCTTTATCTCTGGATATTATCTCCACCCTGACCATGGTGGTTACAAATTTTCCACAGAAAAATGACAACTTTACAAATCTCTGATGAGCATTCGAAGCACACAGTTTATCCTTCGTGAATATGACGGTAAGGGTGGAGAATAATAGAGAGAACATATTATATACTATGATATATTATGAGAGTGGGGGTGGAGGGAACAACTTCTCCATAAATATGATCTGCATATGCTATGTCGTATGACAGTTTCCGTACGGGTGAAAATGACTTTCTTGATCTGGCTAAGCATTGAGAAAGTGTTGGAGCAAAAAATGCACAGCGGGAATTGAAATAAGATAACATGGAATTTATTGGGAGGGAAATCGCAGTTTCATGGTGGATATAAAAAGAGTTTGAAATAGAATGGTAACGTTAATTCTGATAAATAGGCGGAGTCCAAGTACAAGAATAGCAGGCAGACAGTAACGAGGTCAAATATAATTGCCGAGAAAGTGATCAGCTAGACTTTTGAACTTAGCATGGGGTTTGTTTCCCATCTTTGGATTGACTCAACATCTATAAGTGTTATTTAACTCACATCAGATTTCATTAGAATATTAATCCCTCTACTTTAAGTTCATGTGTATTGTGTGAGGAGAAGCTCTTTTATCTTTTGTAGTTCTGCTTGTCAATGTCTCAGCACTAAATAGCCTTCATACAGTGGAATCATGTTACTCTTCACGATGGGTTTTGGGGCCACGGTAGCGACTCATCAGCCCACTTGGCAGGTCCCTATGAAGCCATGTGGGAGTGCGGTTCATCAGCCTTATTATTTCCACTCCCAACATGCCAAGGTGTTGAGATCAATCTTAGAGAAGTTCCAAGCAGAGGATATTGTTAGCATATTTATGAATGAATGCTCCACAGATATATCCCACGCAAAGATTGTAACTTCCGATTCTACAGCCACGGACTACACAAATGTTGATGATATTAAATCAAACATACATAAGATGACATATGTAATCAAATGAAAATGTGAAAAAATCATTTTGGAATAATGCATTACCTTTAGCACTCACTGTGGATCTAAGTAGTAGCATATATAGAGAATGTAATTAGCTATTTCTACTTGATTTCATGAAATGAGCAATTGCATATAATATTTCTACTTGATTTCATAAAAAGAGCAATTGCATATAATTTTAGATTTTTTCTCTTTATCAAACTTATTAAAACTTACATGTCAAATTAGAATAAAAACATCTTTATCACAACGAAAACATGTGCCCAAATTAGCCCACTAGCTTGGGGGTTGATCTTTGGAGTTAAGGCGAATGATATTAAATCCAACAATCTGTGGAAAAGGTTGTTTGCAACAAGTTTAAAGTCTTTAACTCGATTAATTTTTTGAAAGTAACTTGCAAGTCCTCACTATGGTGGCATTTTTTTTCTGGGTATTTAGTTTATCGAAAGTAACTTTCAAGTCTCACTATGGTGCCATGTGGCATAGTTTTTATGGGTATTTATTTTATCAAAGTAACTTACAAGTCTCACTATGGTGCCACGTGGCATTATTTTTCTGGGTATTTAATTTTTAGGAAATCAATATCTAGTAATGCAAGGAAATCTCAAGGCAAGGTCTTCATCAAAGAGCTTCAATGACCTCAGAACAAGTGAGAAAGGTGGTTTGCAACAATGTTTGAGTTTTTAACTAATTTCAAGGAAATCTAAGGCAAGGTCTTCATCAAAGTTTCAATGAACTATTTAAGCTTTTAAAAAATTTAAGGAAATCTCAAGGCAAGTTCTTCGTCAAAGTTTCAATGACATCGGAACAAGTGAGAAAGGTGGTTTGCAACAATGTTTAAGTTTTTAACTAATTTTTTTGAAGTATAGTGCCATATGGCATTGCTTTTATGGGTTTTTAGTTTTTGGGAAATCATTATGTAGTAATGCAAGGAAATCTCAAGGCAAGGTTTTTGTCAGAGTTTCCAGACCTCTCGAACAAGAGCAAGGTGGTTCACAACAATGTTTAAGTTTTTGACTAATTTTTTGAAATAATTTGCAAGATGCACTATCTATTAACAAATCCCATTAAAATAACCTTATCTTCGTGAAATAATCTATTTTCTGCAATGTTGCAATGTTGCAATGTTGTAAACACCTTTTCCACTACAACTGGGACACCATTATATCCCTTGCAGGCTGAGATCTTATGCATCAAGCCTTCAATGTCATCCCATCCAAAGGAAGTCTTCCATTAAAATAGTCAAGCCTTCAATGTCATCCCATCCAAAGGAAGTCTTCCATTAAAATAATCTTATCTTTGTGAAATAATCTATTTTTTGCAATGTTGTAAACACCTTTTCCACTACAACTGGGAAACCGTTATATCCCTCGTAGGCTGAGATCTTATGCATCAAGCCTTCAATGTCATCCCATCCAAAGGAAGTCAAATGATTAGTTAATATTACAAAGAGACCATGGAGATATATTTTGCTCCAATAGGCAACAAGGGTGAGGCGTGATTATAAGATGGATTGAAGCCACAACCATGTGGCATTAAACAAGGTAGTGACTTTATAAAGAAAGACACATTCAAGTACTTCAATCCTTCAATATAACATACAAAGACTTGGCTATAAAAATTATATTTTTCTACATTTATTGTTTCTCCTGCTTGAACCTTAGTGGAGTATATTAAAGCCTGGTTGGAAATTTTCCTTATCATCTAAGAACACTTCTAAATCTAGTATCTTCTATCAGCACAACCACACATTCAATCAAGAAAGAAGGTAATAATCATTGTATAGGAAATATTTCATGAAGATCTTCTAAATTCCAAGTGCAACCATTGAATTTCTATAAAAACAAAACATGTACCCTAACGTATAAAACAAACTTGTAAATTTTTAAACAAAAATAAAGGAGAAATCTTCTATGCAATTCCTTGTTCACTAAGGAACTCATAAAAATACTTAAATAGTTTCTCTCTAAAAGAAATAATGAACAAATCAATCCCAATGGTGAAAAGAAATAAATTTAACATTTAAGAAACACGAAATTGCAATTTTCTATGAATTTCCCATTTGTCATACAATGATGAAACTTTGCTTTCTTCCTCCAAAGATTGACGAATCAAATGATATTTTCATTCCAGTGCTTGTCTTTTCTTCTCTCTCTGAATGAGACTCTTTCTCGCCATAATAGTTCAGTCGGTACTATTACCTACCAGGAATCAAAATATAGATCAGATTTTAGATGGATAAATATTATGTTGATTATTTTTTCTCTTTGGGGTATTGTCATTGATACAATAATATCCCATTCACTTATGAAATTGATGAAGAAGAATTAACCAAATTAAATAAGGGTCAATCTAAAGTTACATGGTGATTCATCGATAATAAACATGCCAAAAGTTTATCAGCCAAATAGAAGATCGTAGAATTATGTAGCAACAATGTTTATGCCAAACAAAAATATAGCAAGGTACAAATTATATCTCTGGGAAATACATCAAAAGCAAGTTGGGCATATCAAGTTTGCATATCAATTATTCCTTCTCAGATTCAGATAGGAGAGAGAGACGTCTTCCAGGACTGACAGACCTGTACCATGAGTTGAGGAGGATAAATCGAAGCTTCGAAGGCTTCTAGGAGATGTAAGATCTCCTGGGAGGATTCCCTTGTCTCGATAGACCTTGCTGCAGTGACAAAGGAGGCAGCCAGTCAGAAGCATTGGGATATAGATTTTTCCTCAGTTCCAGAAACCACATATGTTTTCCAGCTATGTGGCACTGATGAGCAGCATCATTGATTCAGATCCTTCCACCATTGAAGAAGCTGGTGAGAAGCAGGAATGGAAGGATGTCATGATGGAGGAGTATCAATCCATCATGAAGAATGATGTGTGAGAAGTGGTTCTGAGACCAGAAGGGAAGTCAAGATATTCAAGTTGATCTACAAGATCATGCATGTTGCAGATGGCAGCATAGAGATGTACAAAGCTTGATTTGTGCCCTAAGGATTCTCCCAGCAAGAGGGAGAAGATTATGACGATACACTTGCTCCGGTAGCCAAAAGAAATGTATAAAGAGAAACCACAAGATACATGAGAAGAAGTCTCTTGTCTGTAGATTGAAGAAGGCTTTGTATGGTCCTAAGCAGGCACCTAGGGCATGATATACCAGATCAAACAGTTATTTGATGGTTTCCCATTGATCTTACATGTGGATGACCTGTTTCTGACAAGAGATGAGAATCTCATAGTTGGGTGCAAGAGGGAACTCGCTTCAGAGTTCGAGATGAAGGATCTAGGGATGATGCATTACTTCTTGGGTTGGAAGTGTGGCAGAGATCAGATGACATTTTCCTTGTTCAAAACAAATATATTTTTGAGATCCTCAAGAAATTCGGGATGATGGACTGCAAGTCCATGACCACACCCATGCCGATAAATTTGAAGCTCTTGAGTGACAAATCTTCAGATTTGGTGGATCCCACAATGTACATAGAGTTGATTGGATACTTGATGTACCTGGTTAACACCAGGCCAGACATATGATTTACAGTGAATACCTTGAGTCAATGCAGGGTTGAACCTAGACAAGTACATTGGATGGCAACAAAGAATATGTTGAGGTACCTTCATGGTACGGTTGGATATGGATGTGAAGCTACAGGGATATACAGATTCTGACTGGACAGGGAGTGAAATGGATCGGAAGAATGCTTTTGGATGTTGCATCAGTCTGGGATCAGGCATGATCTAATGGTTGAGCAGGAAGCAGACATTAGTGCAACTTAGTTCATCAAAAGCAGAGTATATCGTAGCAAGCGTGGCAAGCCGTAAAGCAGTGTGGCTCCGGAAGTTTCTAATTGGGATATTTGATCTAGAATTGGAGCCAACTTTGATACATTGTGACAATCAAAGTTGTGTGAAGCTTATCAAGAACCATGTATTCCATGACAGGTCTAAGTATATAGAGATCAAATATCATTACATTTGGGACATGGTGCAGAGAGGAGATGTGGAGCTCTAGTACACATCCACGGACGAGCAGATGGCAGACATCCTCACCAAGCCCTTGTCAAGAGTGAAGTATGAGTACTTCAGGACAAGCTTGGAGTGTTGTTGAATGTCCACCCTCGTTGAGAGGGAGGTGTGTTGTTTCTTCTCTTGCCGGCTAACCCCTCTGGCCAAGGGTTCCCTGGATCAGTCATGTGAGGTGACTGAGGGGGTAATGCATTGTTGGACCTGCAATAAAATAAACATCACACACGTAATCGTAAGACTATGGCAGAGATGGTGTGACTCTGGACAATAGTTGTGTACTACTTAGGTGGTTGTGTACCACTGGCAGAGATTGTGTGTCTTTTGACAGTAGTTGTGTGCTACTACGGTGGATGTGTTCCACTAGCAGATGTTGTGTGACTTCGGACAGTATTTGTGTGCTACTTCGAAGGTTGTGTTCCACTAACGGATGTTGGGTGACTCTGGACAGTCATTCTGTGCTACTTCGGTGGATGTGTTCCACTGGTGGAGGTTGTGCGACTCTGGACAGTAGTTGTGTGCTACTACAGTGAATATGTTCCACTAGTAGTGATTGTGTCACTGGACAATAGTTGTGTACTACTTGGCAGCAGTGGTGATCTATTGGATGACATTGTAGTAGTTGTGTGCAACTAGCTAACTGTCATGGAGATTACTAGATCATTTGGATGTAGCTGTGTGTGCTACCATTTGATCACAGAGATTGTGCCTGATGATTCGAGTTATCAAAGGCATTATCTCAGCCATGTACCTACTAGCAGATTGCAGAGTAGTCAGTGGACTACCATATGAAGACATCGTGAAAGATGCATGCCTAGCTAAGAAAGAGTTTTGATGTTTTGATAGCTACGAGAGGATCTTTCCCTCCTAGATGACCTTTCTTAGATGCGAAGAAGATTCCAGAAGCAAGAGATTTACTATATACATGTTGAAATACCCTAGAGAGAAGTTAGCCCATAAGAATAAAGTATAATGAAAATACACCTTCCCATAAGAGAAGTCGGCCCAGCTAGAAGGACAAGAAGACTATAAATAAGGAGGTTCCTTAGTTCATTTATTCACTCACTCACTCTCCCAGCTACACAGAAACAAGGTGCAAGTTTGGAGGAGGTGACACAGTAGCTGTAGCTGCACAGTTTATTCTTACTCAATCTTTTTGGTATCTCTCTCTTATGCGCTACTCCTTGAGGAGGTGCACTACCTTTGTATGGTGTTGTTGTTGCAGCTGGGGTGGTATTTCTGGTTAAGCTAGCACATGTGCTAAGGTTTATCTGATTGGACTTGCTTTGTGAACAGAATCTATCTAAGAAAGGTTGCTAGGTTTTTTACCCCATTTGGGGTTTTCCCAAGATAAATCTCTTGTGTTCTTTTTTGTCTCTTGTTTATTTTGCTATTGCTCAGTACATGATATATATTTTAATGGTAACAAAGTAAAAGAACACTAGTAACACTAATGCTCTGTAAATAAGGAAAATCCAACATAAGGGCCGTGAGATATGTAAATTTTCAAGCCTAGGTGATTATGGTCCTAATGTTCTTTTATTAAATAACTCAAAATAGATTTATTTAATGGCATAAAATCATTTTTTTGAGCATTGCATCAATCACACAACTGTTGGAAAAATGAACAAAAGAAATAAAACACATACACGGGAATTTCTCCTTCAAATCAGTTGTTCATTCCTTTGATAAAAAATTACAAGGTGACCTTTGCAACCTGCTTAAACTAGCAGTTGTACAATCATTAAAATCACCTCAAACAATAGTGTATAACCTATAAAAAGAGGGTATAGCTGCAATAGCATAATCCGCTCTATTTCTTCCCTTACTGGACATAAAATCACTCTTTCTCCCTCTCAATCACTGAAGCACACTCCAACAATACACTTTATGGCTATATCTTAAGTTGTATGGTCTGTTCATGAAGGAAAGATAGCTATAGCAGTGGTACGGACTGTACGGCCTATTATTTTGTTGGTCTCTTTAACATATCTGCTCTTCATCTCTTCCCGATACACTCTTCCTTCCTCCAAATCTCTTGCTCTCTTCTCATGTGTGCAAGATCTCTCCTATCTTGTCATATTTATGCTTTGAGAGAGGATAACTAATCTCCTCAATCCTAGCTGCCATCTATCTCAATCATGAGATGTACGGCTAAGATTAAATCCTAATCCAAGTCACTAATGTTCTAGAACTTATAGAACAACTCATTTAGATTCCTAAGACTATTTGACTTCAAAACATTGAATTTTCACTTTTTCTAAATGAAATTACAATATAGAATTAATGATCACCTTTCCAAAGTGGTCACCAATGAAATGTCTCGAACCACTTCTTGCACGTTCCCACTAAACCTATGCAAGATGTTCCTACTCGAGCTACACTTCTCAACAACTAATCTCCTCAATCCTAGCTACCACTTATCTCAAGCATGGTACGGCTAAGATTAAATCCTAATCCAAGTCCCTATCTTTCTAGAACTTATAGATTCCTACGACTATTTGACTTCAAAACATTGAATTTTCACTTTTTCTAAATGAAATTACAAGATAGAATTAGTGATCACCTTTCCAAGGTGGTCACCAAAGGAATGTCTTGAACCACTTCCTACACATTCACACTAAACCTACGCAAGATGTTCCTGCTCGAGCTACACTTCTCAACAAGATAGTGTACCATTTATATGGCGTAGCTTCCTCTTACTAATTTGGTTTTTAATGTACATGATTATAAGTTGAGGGATATGCGACAAGCATGATAAATTCATTCAACTCCAAATTGAAGTCATTGCTACAAAGAAACAAACACTTCAACTATTGCTCGACTAGTGCTTCCTAGAAACCTACAAAGATATAGAATATAGAAGAAGCCCAAGTCCAAGTATGAGCCAAAGAGCAGTGGAAGATATAGAAGAAGCCCAGGTCAAAGTAAGGAGGTAGAAGGAAATGGTTGCATAAAGCAAACAATACTAACGATATAGAAGAAAAGTAGATTGGAGTATGGAGCCAAAAAAGGTGGAAGACATAGAAGAAGACCAAGGAAAAAGGCAGTGGTTGCATAGAGAAAACAATAGCAAGAAAGTGGTGGTTGTATAGGTCTTGTCAACAGACATATTAGTGCATTGAATACATATTAAGATGATGCATCATTTGTCAAGTCAATCTATTTAAATAAGTCATATATTAATAAGAGACCATATAATGTCATTCTTAAAACATAGATTATGTAAGGATTAAAGATTAGATTTTGTGAGAGCTCGACAAGAAGACCTCAAACTTATAAGAGATTATACAATGTCATCCTTAAAACAACTTATAAGAGATTATATAATGCCATCCTTAAAAAATAGATTGTGTAAGGATGAAAGATTAGATTTGTAAGAGCTCGACAAGAAGACCTTAGACGCATTGGCCAATAACATGTGGTATAAAAGAAATTTAAATATTGTAAAAAAATAATCATTTTGTATCTCCTATGTACAACATTAGACCATACGAAAATATTTGTAGTCAAAGGGTAAACTAATTAGCGATCAACGATGAATTCAACGAAATAGTACCCAGCCTTCAACAAGGACTAATAACAACCATTCAAAGGATATAATTGTGAAGGAAGTCAGTTGTTGCACGTGATATTTTCAAGACTAATTTTCAGGGAAGTAATACTTAGTATTTACACCTATTAATTTAAATATTAATTTTATATTGTCTCTATATTTCATATAATCAAAAACGTTAGATGGAGTTTTATTTATATTTTCTAAATGTGTTATTTATTACATTCCAAGGTGAGCATTGGGTGTGGTCTACTATTGGACGTCTCCAATACAACATGTTGGGCGTCCCTAACTATTGAACTGCACACGATACTTGCCTCAAAATTATTTCAAAAAGGATTTGTTCCTATTGACTTTATTTACAAATATCAAAAAGTTGGTTAGAATATTATTCTTTTATTTCAAGTCCTTAAACATATTAAGGAGATAGATATATTACATTATTTATTAGTCTCCTCTTGTGATCATTTCAATTCCAAAACTATTTAGGAAACAAGGAGGCCACACTCATGTACTCCCAATGAGTTGTAAAATTTGTTGCAATGATATAAGTTGCATGTCTAAGAAAGAGTTTGTTACTACAATGATAATCAATACAAGTTGGCAACGAGTGTAGTTTGATGATATTCACAAGGTTCTCAAGATCATAAAAAACATGAAGATATCCTTACTTTGTTGTAAGAATTTAATGAATTGGATACAAGAACCAATTAAAAACTTTGGCATTTGAACAAGGAAACTTTCCTAATATAACTTACATGAAGAAGAAAGTGTTGATTTTAGCTCAGTTTGGTGTCTTAGTTGTGCCTTTTGTCCTAGGACAATTGAGGGACACTTTAATTAAACCTGAATCAACTTTTCTTATCTCAACCTTAGGTTTAGGCTTGCAACAATTTCTCTTTGAGTGGAATGCGGGACCCAAGGAGAGAGGGCGCACCTTGAAGGTGGTTGGGTGGTTTGTGGGACCTAGACCAAGGAGGGAGCGCCTCTAAGGTGGTTGCTAGTGAAGTGTGGGCCCTTGTCTAGGGGGGGCGCACATCCTAGTGGAGAGTGGGGTCCAGCAGCCCCAACTCTCAGCCATTGAGGCCAAGCCTTGGGACACTCGTCAAAGAGGATGGGAGGCTGCTAGGGAGATAAAAGGAGTTTGACAGTGAGAGGACATAACACATTATCATTTGTGAGGTTGAGCAAGTGAGAGAAATAGGGGTGCTTGGGCAAGAGAAGGCAGTGTTGAGGTTGATCAAGTGAGAACAAGAGGGGCGCTTGGGCAAGAGAAGGCAGTGTTGAGGTTGAGCAAGTGAGAGCAAGAGGGGCGCTTGGGAAAGAGAAGGCAATGTGCTTGTGGCTGAGGCAAAGGGCGAGTTTTGGGCTAGTTTGGAGCAGCCAGTGGAGGTCAAATCAAGACCATTATGGGCAGCCAAGGAGGCCAAACTCAGGACCAAGAGAGAAACATTCTACAGGCCGATTTCTGGGTTTTTTTTGCAGGTAGCAACAAGCCAAATCTGGGCCAAAATTATTCAACCAATCATGCCATACATAGGTCGTACCTACCAATTGTTGTGAAGGCCATATTGAGTTGAAATAGTACAAGTCGTAAATGTTGTACTAAGACCATACATTTGTTATACTTGTTGGGTAGTACTGGGCACTTTGTATCTCGGCCTTACAACAGTTTTGTTGGGTTGATTTTTAGCTGAGGAGTAAGAAAGGTTGCCGAAATTTCTGTAAGAAATTTCCATTTTTTCTGCTATTATAATTTCTCTTGAAACCCACAATAAACCCCATCTTTGTTGGTTTTCACCACACTGGGGTTTCCAGGGTAATTCCTGTGTTGTCCAATTTATGTGTGTGATTTATGTGTTGCTTTTGCTGTTAAAAATCTAATTTAAAATTGTTAAGTTTTTACTGTTGTTATTAGGTTTCCAAATTACATGAGCATTCAATGCATTTCCAAAACAACAGCATAAAGAGGATGACTGAAAGAAACATAATCATAAGGTACACAACATTTTCTCCTGGGAAACCCTCATGGGGGAGAAAACCCAACAAAAAATTCCTCAACAATAGATTGTCAATACAATGCCAAGACTAAGACCAAAACACCAAGAATAAACTAAGACTGAGCATGTGCCTCTCTTCTCCTTCCTCCTGCAACTACAACTGCCTTCAAGATATGTGCACTAGATGAGTGAGGTGTGAGAGTGAACAAGTGAGGCACCACCCTCACATATAAATACTAGTTGAGGAGGCGTTAGGGTTATGTCTCTTCACTTAGTAGGGCCGACTTCTTCTAGAAGTGGTTAAACCACTTTATAAACACTAGGGTTTGAATTTACAAATACCACCATATAAATATGGTTTGACCAATCCACAAAAGGGGATTTGATCTTATACAAGACCCAACATGATCAATACGCAAAAGGGATTTGATCTATAAGATAATAACTCAAATATAATTAGAATATTCTTCAAAGTTACAATATTTCAACACTCCTCCTTAACGAGAAGGGTATTCTACTAACATGACCCAATACAACATCATCAAGAGAAGGAGAGGGCAGCATCATCATCAACATCTGGGACACTGACTAGCACATCTATAAATCATCGGAAGTTTTTCTCATCATAAATATCATCATCGTTCACAACATGGAGTTGGGGTAACATCATCATCATCATCATCAATAGCATCAAGTTGAAACATCAACATCAATAGCATGAAGCTAGAACAACAACATCATCAATAGTACGAAGTTGGTACAACAACATCATCAACATCACGAGGCTAGAACAACAAGATCATCATCATGTGGCAATAGAATGAGGCAAGTGCATCAACAACAACATTTGTGGTACTCTAACAGACTATCCTTACCTGACCTTCGGGATCTACCCAGGAATCATAAGATTCCCCAGGATATAAAATCCCAACAAGCTACCATGTGGTATTTTGACAAACCATCCTTACCAGAATTTCAGGATCTACCCAGGAATCATAAGATTCCCTAGGAATATAAAATCCTAACAAAGCTACCACTACTGACCACAGTTGGCATATACATGCACAGGTACTCTGATAGATCGTCCTTACTGGACCTTGGGGATCTGCCTAGGGATGATCAATTATAACGGACAACCCTAGGATATAAAATCCTAACGGAGCTACCCATTGTTGGTCAGGATACCATAATATCATCGGCATCACTCCCCCTTTCGAGGTAGGTCCTTTCGGACAACACCAAGCTTGAATCAGAAGTACTCAAACTTCATACGAGACAGAGGCTTGGTCAACACATATGCAACCTGCTCATCTGTGCCAACATATTGGAGCTTTACAACCCCTCTGCACCATATCACAAATGTAGTGATACCGTATTTCTATGTGTTTCAACTTATCATGGAACATTGGGTTCTCTGTTATTTTTATACAACTCTGGTTATCACATAGAATCACAATGGCTTCCATCTCCATATCGAACAGACCTGTCAACAACTTATGAAGCCATATGGCATCACAACTGGTGGAACATGCTACAATGTTTTCCGCTTATGCTCTACTGAGAGAAATACTGGATTTGCTTCCTGCTTTACCATGAAGTCAACACTGACCCCAAATTGAAACAACATCCTAAAGTGTTCTTCCTGTCTGAAGCACTTCCAACCCAATCTGAATCAGTATAACCTTATAGTGTGAAGTCATGATATTCGGTATAACATAGACCATAATCCAACGTACCCTTATGGTATCTCATCACATGCTTTGCAGCTACAAGGTGAACATGTCTAGGCTCCACCAGATACTAACTCGAAATGTTCACAGCAAAGCATATATCTAGCCTAGTGTTCGTAAGATACATCAACGTTCCAATAATATGTCTATATAGAGTAGCATCAACCAACTCTGACGAAGTATCAACCAGGAGCTTCAAATTCATTTTCATGGGTGTGTTCATGGCTTTACATTCCAACATGTCAAATCTCTTCAGTATTTGAACTGCATACTTCCCTTGGTTAAGGAATATCTTCTTTGGGCTCTCCCAAACTTCAAGACCTAAGAAATAATGTATCTGGCCTAGGTCTTTCATCTCAAACTCTGTAGCAAGCTTCTTCTTGCAATCTATAATGAGCTTTTCTTCTCCAGTCAAGAATAAATCATCCACATATAGTAGCAATATGACTGGCTCATCATTCATAACCTTGAAGTAAAGGTTAAAATCATCTTTACTCTTGGTAAAGACCGATCTTGTCAAGAAACTATCAATTCTACCATACCAAGCTCTGGGAGCTTGCTTCAAACCATACAGAGCTTTCTTCAACTTGCAGGCATGAGTCTTTCTATCTTCAACTTCAAACCCTTGTGGTTGTTCTATATACACTTCTTCTTCAAGAACACCATTTAAGAAAGTAGTTTTCACATCCATCAGGTGTAACTTCCACTTCATTTTCTCCGCAAGAGCTATGATAGTTCTGGTAGAAGTGTATCTGGATACAGGAGCAAATCTTTCTTCATAGTCAATACCTTCCTTTTGAGAAAAAACACAAGCCACAAATCTTGCCTTGTGTTTTTCAATACTTTCGTCTGTTGCGTGTTTTATTTTGTTTATCCACTTGGAAGATACCACATCTTTGTTCTTTGGTCTGGGAACTACTTCCCATACATCATTATTTATAATGGAATAGTATTCTTATGTCATGGCATCCATCCATTCTTTCTTTTGAATGACTTCTTCAAAGCAAGTAGGTTCCTTTTCTACAAGATCACACATCAAGGCCATATAGTTGGAGAATGGATTAGGTTTCTTGCTTTGTCTCATGGTTCCTTCCGGGGCACCATACTTCTCTGCATCTTGAATAATTTCTCTTGCCCAAGTTGGCTTTCTCTTGTGAGAGATTTTCATATGGGGAGGTTCTTGAGATTCTATCATATCGTGATCTTCTAGAATCTCATCATCAGGGGTAACTGTAACTTCCTTCACGGTTTTTACAACTCTGGGAGTGCTACAGGTTCTTCTTCATATACTTCTTCATATACTTCTTCAAGTTGGCATTTCCTTGATCTTTTGAGTGATGCATCTTCATCAAATGTTACATATTTATTGATCTCAATATGATGGTAACCTGGTATGTAGATTCTGAAGGCCTTAGAGACCTCATAGTATCCAACAAATATCCCCTTCTTTCCTGAAGGATCCAACTTAGTTCTCTTTTCTTTTGGAATGTGTACAAAAACTGGACAACCAGATATTTTGAGATGGCTTCACTTTTTGCTTCTTTTTGGTGAACATTTCTTCAGGATTTTTGAATCCAAGTGCACTATGGGATAATTTGTTTTGGACATATACTGTTGTTCTTGCTGCTTTAGCCCATATGTGCATTGGAAGATCTTGATTGTGAATCATAGTCTTTACTGCTTCCATAATTGTTCTATTCTTTCTTTCTGCTACACCTTTTTGTTGAGGATTATAGGGAGTGGTGAGCTCCCTCTTAATCCCGACATCTATGCAAAATCTTCCAAATTCATTTGAGGTGTACTCTCCTCCATTGTCTGACCTGAGTATCTTGATTTTCCTTTCGAAGAGTTTTTCTACCAAGGCTTTGAATTCCTTGAACTTTCCAAGTACTTCATCTTTTGACTTCAAGAAATAAACCCCAAGTCTTACGAGAGTAATCATCAATAAATGATACATAGTATACATACCCGCTTAGAGAGGTTGTTGGCATTGGACCGCATACATATGAGTGGACAAGTTCCAAGATTCCTTATGCTTTACTATCGCTCTTTGGAAAAAGATTCTTTTTGTTCTTTCCTTGTGCACATCCCTTGCATATAGCTTCATGATCAACGTTTAATTCTGGTAAACCTGTAATTACCTTGCTTACATATGGTAAGGCCTTATAGTTGATGTGAGCTAGTCTTCTATGCCAAAGTTCACAAGGACTTTCAGTAGAGTGAGTTAAGGCTACATCCGAGTGACCTTTTAACTTGTACAACCCACCTTCTTTTGTTCCAATAACAATTGCATCTTCTATAGTTTTTCCTTTAGGCCACATAAGAACTTCACCATCTATGAATGCAACCCTGAAACCTTTCTTATCTAGAGTTGAGATAGAAAGTAAGTTCTTTGTTAAACCTGGTACATAAAGTACATCCTTCATTCCCATCGGAGTTCCTGAATCAAGTTTGTAGGTAGATTCTCCCAATCCTTTGATAGGGCACTGATAATCACTCCAAGTGAAACTTTTTGGGGGAAGTCCTTTTCTATAAGGCTAGAGAAAATGTCTTTTTGAAGTGTCATGGTCTTAGAGGCACTGCTATCTATGAGCCAAGTATCCTCTCCAGGTCTCACAGATCCTAAGAGTGTTGAAAACAAAACATAATCTTCAATCTCTTCTTTAGTTAACTTCTTGGGTGGCTCATCATCTTCAGTTGCATGGGCATGCTGTCTTTTTTTATTTCTCCTCTTGTATTCTTCCCTTCTGGTGGGACAATTCTTAGCAATGTGTCCCATCTTATCACAATGATAACATTGATAGGAGGAGAAACATTTTCCCTTTCTTTGACCCTTATGATATTTTTGGAATCTCTTTGGAGAGTGAGATTCTTTATGAAAGTGTGTCTCCTTTTGAAAATGAACCTTTTTCTTCACACCCTTAACATGAGCACCTAGGGCTTGATCTTCATCTATTAATAGGACAATTTCTTGGTTGGCCACTCTTGCTTCTTCTTGAACACATTCTTCCCATAAACTATCAAATTGGAATTTATCTTTTCTTGCACAAATAGTTTGGATGAAGGCATCCCAAGGTCTTGTGAGACCATTAAGAGTTGTCATTATGAGTTCATCTTCATCCAAGTTGTCTCCAATTGCCTCTAACTGTTCCTTGAATTGAGAAACCCTCGAAAAATAGTCTTGAACTATTTCTCCTTTCTGCATCTTTGTATTGTTGAGTTGGGTTCTCAAATTCATCTTATGGTTGATGTTCTTTCCTTCATACATTTTGGTTAGGGCATCAAGCGTATCTTTTGGAGTATTCTTAGAAGACACTTGAGGGATAAAGTGGTCTTTAATGGAATCTTCAATTATTCTTTTGGACTTAATCATATCCTTCTTGTACTTCTCTTTGGTTGTTTATTCTTTGGGTTCCGGTACATTTTCTTTTATGAATTTCATAAGGTCATTGTCTTCAAGAATGAGTCCAATTCTATACTTCCAAGCATGGAAGTTTTCCAAACCTTCTAAATTGTCAACAAGCTTAGCGTTTACAGACATCTTGACCTAGAGCTAAGAAAATGACCAGAAAATGAAAATGCTCAAAAATTAAAATTGAGCTTACCAGGAGATGCGTTGGGATGAGGCGAGTTTGTTGGAGATGATTGTTTTAGAAAATTCCAAGTTTAACCCTTGAAACTTCCCTGCGTAATTTTGGATTGGTACTTCTGGCACTGATTCTGGTTTTCTAGTTTTCTGGTACCAGTCAAAATGAGGGTTTGATTTTTCGGAGAATCTAGCCACTGGAAATGTTCGCTCAAGCTGCCAAAAGAAGCATAGGGCAGGGCACACTTAGTTTTTGGTCAAATTTTCCTCTTCGGTAAAAAGCCCTAATTTTCGTGTGCGGCAATAGTGATGTCTAGATACCTAGTGAAAGATGCTCTATTCAGTCAAGATCTAATACCATGTTAAGTTTTTACTATTGTTATTAGGTTTCCAAATTACATTGGCAATATCACTAAGAGTTTCACCAATAATGTCACCAAGAGTTTCCCTAACAATATCACCAAGAGTTTCACCAAGCACCACCAAAAACCACCCTAGAAGATATGTCTTCCTTGCATGCCACCACATCTCCAAACTTGTGCTAAACTAGCTGAGAGAGTGAGTGTGGTGAGTGAAAAAATGAGCCAAGACATCCTCTATTTATATTAATCTATCCATTGAATTTTCTGGTTAGGCCGACCTGACTTTTTGGTAATTATATTCTAATATTATTTATTCTGCTAGGTCGACCTGTCTTTTAGGGTTTTTACACATTTGTTTAGGGTTTCTCTTGCTTCCAAAATATTCTATTCTAGTCAAAGGTTACACATGGAGGTTAATACCTCCCGCAGCTACCGTAACATCAACACTCCCTCCTAGCTAGGGAGATATTAATGGTAATGGTCTTGAGAAGAAACAGATCATTCTATTGGTAGCATCATCATAGCCACACAATATATCTCATGATCATGTAGATAAACTCATAAGCAACATCACCTCTATCACTATCATCTGAAAGCATCAATTGCATCATCTCTCGAGGCCATACTCCTTCTGAGTAATCGAGCATGATACTGAATAAGTCACTCACTCAACAGAGTGATACAAGGACCATTCTTCTAATCCAAATATACGTCCTAGAAGAATGACTTTCCCAACAGATGTTGAATGTCCTCAATGGCTCCAAGAACCATCCTCTTCACTGCGTCATCTCTAAGCTTTATGATCATATCTAAGTTGTACTAACATGATGCTCTACATCATATCTAAGTTGTACTAGCATGATCATATCTAACATGATGTGGAATACCATCTACATCATCTCTAATCCATACTATCATGGTGTCAATGCACCATCTCTAAGTTGTACTCGCATGATGTAGATCAATGCCTCTGCATCATATCACTATTCATCTAGCTGGCAATCACCTCCAACACTACTGGTTGACACACCAGCCCAGGAAACACCTTCAACACTATTGGTAATCTCCATGTAAATGCAATAGTAGTACATAGTTACTACAATTCCATCCAATAGATCACAACAATGTTGATACATAGTGGTACACAACTACTATCCAATGGTACACAACCACTCCTAGTATCACACAACTACTAACTAGTGACATAGAGTCACTAGCAATGGATCACATCTACCACTGTAGCATACAACTAGTGTCCAGAGACATACAGTCTCCACAACAATCAAATCATATCATGTGATATCATCCTGCATCAACAATGTCATCAGCTGCATCACCTCTACGTTGTACTAGCATGATGCAAATGCATCATATCTAAGTTGTATTGGCGTGATATGGAGTATCATCTACATTATCTTTAAGTCGTACTAGCATGACATATCTAGCATGATTCCAATGCATCATATCTAAGTTGTATGCCATATCTGATTTGTACTCGTATCATGTAGATCAATGCCTCACTGTGTCATCTCTAAGCTATATGATCATCGCTAAGTCGTACTAGCATGACATATCTAGCATGATGCCAATGCATCATATCTAAGTTGTACTCACATGATCATATCTAGCATGACACGATCCCCCTGCATCATCTCTGAGTCGTACTAGCATGACATATCTAGCATGATGTCAATATATCATATCTAATTTGTACTCTCATGGCCATATCTAGCATGATGTGACTCACCAACATCATCTCTAAGTTGTACTAGCATGAAATCAATACATCATATCTAAGTTGTATGCCAACCTCTAAGTTGTATTAGCACGATGCACCTCAGGATACTTTATCATCCATAACTCCAACCATTTGTATCATATCTAAGTTGTACTAGCATGATGCAAGCATCATCTCTAATTTGTATGACTGTCTCTAAGTTGTACCAGCATGATATAGATCTGCAGCTCACTAACATTCCATGATGCCACATATCAATGCTCCCTCCCAACCGAGGAATTCATCTCCTCCCTTTCAACCAAGGGAGCAATCTCCGCAGACCTCAGTTTGTCCCTCAAGTATGCAAAGTTTATCTTGGACAAAGACTTCGTCAAAATATCTGTAGTTTGCTCATTAATGGAGATATACTGGAGAACCACTTCTTTCCTCTGGACTTTATCATGGAGAAAATAGTACTTGATCCCAATGTGCTTCAACCTATCATGGAAAACTAAGTTCTTTGAGAGCTTCATATAGCTATGATTATCACAATATATCACAGTCGAATCCAACACCTAATCAAGCAGTCCAGAAACTAGCTTATGGAGCCACACTGCTTCCGTACAAGTATCACAAGCTGCAATGTACTCTGCTTCTATAGTGTTGAGTGCAACAAACTTCTCTTTTCTGCTAGCCCATGATATCATAGCAGATCCCATATTGAAACACATACCATAAGTACGCTTTCTGTCATCTGCACTCCCTGCTCAATATGAATCAGTAAAACCATGCAGTTGTACATCACTGTTTGAGGCATATCTCAAACCATAAGTTATCATCCCACGAAGATATCTCAAGATATGCTTTGCATATATCAAATGCTCTTGTCTAGGTTCCACCTGGAACTGGATCAACGTGTTCACAACAAAGCAAACGTTCGTCCAAGTATTCACCAAATACGTCAATGAGCCAATCAATTGCCGATATAGGGACAAGTCTATTGGATCATAATTAGAGTCTCTCAAATTCCTCGTATCTGTCACCATGGGAGTTGCCATGGATTTGCAATCCATCATCCCAAACTTATGAAGAATATTTCCAACATACTTTTTTTGCCACAAGAAGATTTCACCACGCTTCTATTATACTTCTAGTCCCAAATAATAATGCATGAGACCAAGATCCTTCGTATCGAATTCAGAGGCTAACTCCCTCTTACACTGAATAATGAGAGGCTTTGCACCAAGCTCTTATAGATGTCTTGACTCCATACAAGGCCTTCTTCATACATGGGTTTCTCTCGGGTGTACCCCAAAACCTTGAGGTTTCTCTATGTATACTTCTTCCTTAATTACTCCATTGAGAAAAATAGTCTTTACATTCATTTGATGTAAACTCCAACCCATGGATGTTGCAAGATATATGATAGAGGTATATCTGGCAACTAGAGCAAACGTCTCTTCATAGTTTCTCCCTCATGCTAAGAGAACCCTCTATCCACAAATCTTGCCTTGTATTTATCGATACTTCCATCCACTACATGCATAATCTTGTAAACTCATTTACATACTTTTCTTTAGGTTTAGGTATGATTTTCCATACATCATTTTTCATGATGGATTGATATTCTTCCATCATATCTTCCTTTATAATTGGTACTTAGTGAGATCACCTATCTCACAACTTGATGGAGTCATCTGCTCCATGTTTGTAACTGTCACTCTAGCTCCTTCTCAGAGTTATTTCTTTTGACCTACCCAGGACAAGAACATCAAAGCCAAAAGTATTTCCAATAACATTTTCATAAGAACATATCTATGGTAACAAGGATCATAGAATTACCAAGGTGACCTGCTCGGGAACAAGAAATATCTCCTGGAACTTGGAGCCTCAACTACTTGTTCCTCTGAATGTATTGAATCCAACATCATTGCTTGGACAAGGTCTCTTGTACATTCCTTGCAAAATACACTCATGCTTTGCTAGATGATATTGTTGGTTGTGCAGCCTGATTATCTTCCTGATTCAAAGGTCTTTGTTTTCAGTCGTGTTTATACCCCATGAAGAATTTACACCCCAAAAGAATGTACACTCCTCCACGTGGGGGAGTGCAGAGGGGGGGTTACCCCCTCTGCGGGGTCCGGAGGCAAGCGGCCCCTCAAAGGAAAAATTTCCTTGTAAATGTATATTGTAGTTTCATTGTAAATCTAGACCATTCATTATAAGGTCGCAGATCTGATGGTAGAAGTTATGTTCGAGTTTTTTTCCCTAGAAGGCAACCCTCTTTTATGAGGGAAATGTACTGTGGCTATGGATCATTGTGAATATTGTATTCTGAGTGAGGAGACTGTGAGAGAAAAAAGAGGAAGTTACAACGGGTGTGCTATAGGTTGCATCCCTTCATTTGCTGGATAATAATAAAGGAAGGACCTGGAAATTTCTTTGGTGGACGTAGCCCACACTGGGTGAACCACGTATATTTGTTTCTCTATTGTATTGTGTATCTTTTGTGTTTTATTTCCGCATTTGTTTTATTTTATTGCTTCCGGATCCTGTTTTTCTAACAAATATAACATGAAAAGCATATACAAGTGCGTACCTTTGAAATTTGTAACATCGTTCAGCGTGTCTTCTAATCTGAAACTAGACACCATCTTGTCAATAAGAGGTTAGAAACTGAATAAAAAAGGTTTAATAATTAGAACGAGATATAAACTCTAAAATTTCAACTTTGACCACAAAATCAATTTTGACCAAAAGTCAACCTTTGACTTTGACTTGTCAACCTTTTACTTTGACCAAAAACTAAAACTTGATGTTTTTTCTTGCTGAGAGTACCAACAGGTGCATTGGGATAAGGCGCACTAGAATTTGTAAAAATTAGGTCCAACGCTTCACTTAAGGTGCCCAAGGAGTTGGATTAGGGTTTGTTGCAACTGCACAATCAGAAACCCTAGCTGTAGCTGCAATTGGTGCCACAACGAGCTTAAAAAAGAGCTGCCACACTACCTTCTAGTGGTTACTGTCTTGAAGGTGGTGTGGGCCCATAACCTATTAAAATATTCTATGTGCTCATTTTACCATAGACAATATCACTATTGTCACCCAACCATAGGCACGTAGCCACCCCCGAGCACCATAACCTTTGCTAGATAGAATGATTCTAGAAGCAACACTATAACCAACAGATAAACTCTAGTTTCTAACTACAGCAACAACTCAAGACAAGTAGAGTGCTCCTTCTCCAAGGGTAGCGCACAAGAGAGTCTCCATATAGACATAACAAGTACCATACACAACTGCAGCAGTTGGAACTTCATTACTCTCTCAAACTTGCGCCATACTTAGAAAGAATATCACCAAGAGTATCGCCAAGAATATCACCAAGAGTTTCACCAAGAATATCACCAAGAGTTTCACCAAGCACGACCAAGAACCACCCTAGAAGATGCGCCTTCCTTGTATGCCACTGCAGCTCAAAACTTGCGCTAAACTGGTTGAGAGAGTGAGTGTGGTGAGTGAACAAATGATCCAAGACATCCTCTATTTATATTAATATGTCCATTGACTTTTCTGGCTAGGCCGACCTGACTTTCTGGTAATTACATTCTAATATTATTTATTCTGCTAGGCCGACTTGTCTTCTAGGGTTCTTACACATTTGTTTAGGGTTTCTCTTGCTTCCGAAATATTCTATTCTAGCCAAAGGTTACACATGGAGGTTAATACCTCCCTCGGCTACCGTAACATCAACAATTATAACCAATTTTCAAATTGTATTTATAGGAAGAGTTGAGAAGTAATAGGGCCTTTTGAAGAAATGTTTTTTAATGAATTGTTTTGTAAAGAATTATTTCTAACACATTGGTTAACTGAGAAGCAAATCATTGGCCAAATATTTTTTTATCACCGAAGACATCTTTAATGTATATGGTGCGTTGTGGATTATTCTGCTATGTAATTGATAGTGTGAATTTTCTATAAAATATCTCATTTTGTGCGCTTCAAGTTATTCTGAAACAATATTGACATTTCTTTCATTTCATTTCTTCAACAAATCTATATCATTTATTTTAGAGAAATGTATTATGTTTTGAGTTCAATTTCTTTCTTTTATTAGAAACTTGTATTATTTCATGTAATGAATTTTTCGTAGAACTATTTCATAGACTTTTAAAGGATAGGTAATGATCTTTCTCTATTATGAGAGCTAACTCTCAAAATTATGTATTATTTCAAGTATGATTAGATTGTAAGCTTTACTTTATTTTTATAATTATTAAAAAAAAAGATAAAAAAAGAAACATTATAAATCTTAAATCTCATTGAAAGGTTATTGGGTCATTAATTTGAAGTATTTTTCCATATCAAATAGGGAAGAGTCTAATTGGACCTCTTCTTTGCATTAAACCCTTGCTATTGAAACTTGGGTATTTTTCCCTGTCAACAATACTACAAGAAGTTTGTGAAGAATTATGAGTAAATTTCATCCACATTAACCGCCCTACTATAAAAGAATGCCTTTGTATGAAACAATGTCGTGGAGCATGCTTTTTCAACTTTAAAAGATGTCATGTGTGTTGTAGTTGTCTTAGTAGTGCCCAATCCACTGAAACTTTTTTCTTGGAACGTGGCACCTTGGGTGGAGGTCTAGGAACAATGCTTATGCAAGAGCATGTCCATTAGCATTCACCATTAAGTAATTGTGTGACATAAATTTATAAAAATATCCATCTAGTGCAATTAACCCAAGGGCCTTGGGCTAGTGTTGAAAGGAGATTTTGTAACATGTATTCCATTAATGTCGGGGAAGATAGTGATATGTTTTGGCCTACTTTATGTGATATGGTGGCATAGTAGTCCTCCTACATTGGATATGATATGCAATATCCAACACAATTCTTCCTTGATTCCACCATATCAACAAATGTAAGATAAATGTACTTTGGAAATAACTTAATCATATTTTACCAAGGACATCTAGGATAACATTTTATTCAAAGATATGGTAATTATGTCAAAACTTGATGGAAACCAATCACGGATAGAAAAAATTATCCTATCCCAAGTTCTTTGTTATTCCAAGACAAGAATATGGCAAGTCCAAACTAGAAATGGACCATGAGATTGTTACGTGTCATTATGAGAATGTTTTCATAGTAGGGGAGGATTGATGGCTCATTGCAACAAAGTAAAATGAACGTTGATGATTTTAAACAAAAAATTATTGTAAATGCTCTTTAAATTGGGCTTCTAACGGTGGAACTATGCCTATACACCTAATTCATATTCCTTGTACACACAAATGTATTTATATCAAGGCCCTTATTCTAAAATCCCTCGTACATCTAGAGAGAAGGTATGGTAGACGTGCACAAGGGTATCAAAAATTATGGAATGCAACAATATATTGGTCAAGCAATGGGTTTTGTGTAGATAGGTATATGAAATCCATCCCCTTCCATCCTTATTTTCTCATATTAGTTATTTGTTGTTGTACCTTAATTTTTCCATTTTTGGTCATTGTTGGGGTAGTTCTGTGTGAGTTTAAGTTCCATTGCACACCCTTTAGAGGGTCTCTTGTTAGGATACCATCTATAGGTTATTCTGTATACTAAAATTTGCATGTCACAAGTGCCCTTTTAGCTACTTTTCTCATCATTCTCAAAACTTGTTTTATGGCAGAGGGTTGTTAAGGGTTTGGTCTTATATAACTACCCAAACTAATTAGCACTATCCTTGTCACAACTTATGCATATACTTACCTCTTTGCATATTTTAAGTACAAATTTTAGACATCCTTTTGCAATAGTTGAAATAATCACTCGTGAAATGGGTAACAATGTCAATAACCCAACAAAGGGGATTTATAAAGTGGGCATGTTGTTCAAAAATAATTGTCACACACCTCATTTCCTATCACGAGAATTGTTGAAAGAATCCTTTCAAGACAACATTCAAGAAACCATTAAATACTACATCTTGGTAATCATACACATGTAAATACTTAGAGATATTAGCGGGAAGGTTAGCCAACCAAGTTCTATTCATTCTTCATGAGTATTTATACAATCAAAGGGATGGTTAGAGCAATTGCACTTGCTATCAACTAACCATTCATCAAGTTCATAACACATATTACATATCCTCTTTTATCTTTATATATTTAAGTTCACTATATATTAGTGTAACAACTTATTACAATGTGTGATGAATTATACATAATATAGGCCTAATAGGCCCTGCAACATCTCTCCCAAACTCAAAGTCTTGCTTTGTCCCAAGAAATTGTGCAACAACATCGTGGATCTCTTCTCCCATTGAAATATTCTCATTGTCCATCAACCATGTATAGATAAATCAATTGTAACAACCGCCAATTGTATAGGAAGATAAATGTATACAAGGTTTTACTGCAACCTCTTACTTTTTAACCTATGTCTTCAATCTGGTAGGTGCACGTGTAGTGAGGGAGCCCTATAGTTTCTCTCTTGCAATTTCACAACACTTGCATCAAGGGGGCATCTCTTGATCTCTAACATTTGACTTTTTCTCTACTTACCTACCACTTCTCTAACTTCTTCTGGCCTGGGAGGTTGCAATCTAGGGGACTACTCTACAATTCCTATACTGAGGGGTTCAATTATTTATTTCGTTATTTTGTCATCATCTTCTCTTTATGATATTGTTGTGTGTGTGACATCTTCTTATCTTGATTTCTTCAATGCTTCTTCTCATGTCAATGAAGTGAGAATCTCAAAATCAATAGTATTTTCAAGTTAGTGCTCCAATCCTATTGCTTAATCAAACTACTTCAATTACCAGTGGTAAGTGAAAATGCTCTTTGTGTTCAATATGCCCCATTGAAATGCTTAGTCAACATTTTTTATCTACTTGATTGACATCTTTTTGTTCCTCTATCATAATTTCTCTACTACTTGGTCAAACTCTTTTTCTCTACTTGATCTCCCATGGATGCTCTCATTGGATGTTGTGTCATGAATCTTCAAACTTCGTCACCATAGGAATTTTTTGGTTGATCTTTGACAATGCTCATTAAAAAATGATTTGAATGCCTTCAATTTTAGGAGTCTTGTTCAATTGTTTGGAGTTCAAAATCTTCATACATGAAGGAGAATAATTCTCGATCTTAGTGTAATCTCGACGATGAAATTTTTTTACACATAATGTTCCAACAACCCCTCATGAAAAATGCTATTCATGATTTGAAGTAGATTATCTTTATAGTTGACAATATAACATGACATTTAAGCTTCCAAGTGGCAACAAACTCTATCCATGCACAATATCATTCAAAGACACCAACAAGACCATCCATATCTCCAAATTCACAATTGCACTAGCAAAGAGTGATGCAAAACTCTCTAGTTCACCACCCCATTAGTGAAGATAATCCTTGTAAGGAAACATATTGCATCCAATATTTTCTTGGACAATGGTTAGATAATAATACACAACAAAACTATGCCAAACAATCATATCTCTTGACTTTTCTTCAGTTCCCTATGTGATGTATTTTGGATATAGCAAATACAACCATCAATATTGCTAAAAAGACCACATTAATAAAACTTGTTATTTACATTTTGATTTTTTTAACAACACCGTTAAAGGGGAACACAAGGGTAATAGTGATAGGCATGTTTCCTTAGTGTTGATGTTTTGGATGTGTGGGTTCCTTACACCAGGTAAACATGTATACATTCTTCAATGATATAATATACATTTCCACTTTTTGTTTACCTAAAAAAAATTTAAGATGAAATTTCCCACATGACCAATTTTATAAAATACGTATAAAGAGGGGTTATGAAACATTATTGTGAAATCATATAAATTGAAAGGTTGGTGGAAAGAATGAATGTCACATTATATCATTCCCTAAAACACAACAATTCTATTGTCTTCAATCATAATATCATTTAACCATCACAACAACACAAATGTTTCTCCAAAGTGAATTAGAAAAGGTGCTTCTAAGAGGTTGAAGGTTCAAAACATTGAGTTGGACACTTTAGAATAATTTCTATGAATTAAATTTGTAGAAAGATGGCTAATGTAGAAAAATTGTTTAATGATGTATTGTTAGGAAAAAGGACTACAATGAATGGATATAATGGTGCATTGTTTAATGATGAATTCTTAAGAAAAATGATTACAATGGATAAATAATGGATAAATATTAGTGACTAACTAGGTTGCTAGATTGATATGGATAGATATAGTGAATTACAAAGAAACTAGATTATATGGCGGTGTTCAGTTTAGTAATGGATACTTACTAAACTGAGTCACTAACTAGGATACTAACGTAAAAACTAGAAAGCGACAGATTATGACGCTGAATGGAAAACCTTCACTGTTGGCAACGTTAAAGCGAAATCAGAAATAAAAGAGATTGGAAGACAACGGAGTCAAATTCGGCTAAATTGTCGCAATATTTCGCCTGCGAACAAATGTAAGTAGATATTTAGTGCCTTGGCGTTTGGATAAGTTTAGTAATGGATACTTACTAAACTGAGTCACTAACTAGGATACTAACGTAAAAACTAGAAAGCGACAGATTATGACGCTGAATGGACAACCTTCACTGTTGGCAACGTTAAAGCGAAATCAGAAATAAAAGAGATTGGAAGACAACGGAGTCAAATTCGGCTAAATTGTCGCAATATTTCGCCTGCGGACAAATGTAATTATATATTTAGTGCCTTGGCGTTTGGATAAGTATGGAGAAGTAAACAACAATCTCCATCATCCTGGAAGAAGGGTTGTGCTTTATTGGACGAAGCATCTTTAACTGGTCCAGCTTTTGTCTGTATGCTGCACTTTTTTAACGGTTCGAAAGCTTCATGCATCTATCCGTTGGATGCTTGCTGCCTATTTAACCACAACTTCTATTGGAATTTCCCCATAATATTGAGAAATGGCGTTCGAACGGGTGCCTTGTCAGGGTAATGTGTGAATTGCAACTATTTTTTTTTT
>JASDQU011404624.1:50899-63249 GCA_032191745.1 Picea mariana
ACAAAGTACTCATTTATTAATATATAAATTTTGTGATATTTAGTTTTCATATATAAATATAAAAATACTTTATTGTCATGTTAATTTTTTCAAGAAAATTATGAAAATTTGAGTGGAGCAACGAGCTGATATTTGAAATATGCCACCAGGAATGCCCAAAATATATAGTGTTAGAGCGGTTCATTCGTGATATATAATGCATCGACGCTTACACAATGGGATGCCCAGGTGCTTTGATAATTACTGCACACCGACAAAAATAAATTTCACTTTGCATGCGGTGCATAAGATATGTGTTCACACCGTGGGAGGTGCATTGTTGTTTTGTAGGCACATCAAAGATTATTTTATTTTATTTTTGATAAAATTTATGTTTGCATATTTTGAACTAAATTTCTCATTTACTAAAAAAATAATGTTTTTATGTATGATGTTGATGTAATTTATATGTTAATTATGTAGAGACGTCAACGCATGGAGGAGAAACAACATATACTAGACTGATACAATATGGTTTAGGAGTGGAAGGCGAGAGAGAGGGAGAGGTAATTTTACCCTTGACCTAGTAGTGCAACTACATGGCTCCTCTTAAGGAATGTAGGCCTCCTGAAGTACTACGAGGAAGCTACATCCATGAAGGGAAATTATTCCTTTCTTGCACAACTAATCCATCAATGGGATTCCCATCAACAAGAATTTAGATTTGGTCCTCATCAATGGTATCATCCCACTGAGGAGGATATTTATTTGATCAATGGTTGTAACACCCCCTCTATTACAACAACGAATGGCTATGTACCATAGGTAAAAAACATTTTTGCAATAGGATATTAAAATTGTCACAACATAATTAATAGCATTGCAAGTGAAACATCATCATAACTAATAAGAACACATAATCAAAGCATTAACATAATTAATAACGATGCAATCAACACATCGTTATAATTAATAGTTGCACATAATCAACACATCACATTCAACTGATCAAAATACTAATAATTGATCAACCATGTCACTGAATATTAAAAGAACTACTTGCCCAACCTATCCTGCATGGTTAGGACCTCTAAGACACATGAGAAACGCTCAAGCCCATGATTTATCCGATTGATTTTGGCCACTTAAGGTCTCAGGGATGGAGACTGTTCTGAGGAACAAAGAGGTGTCTAAATCCCACTAATCTAACATAAACCACAATCCCAACTCTAATCATCAATCTCACCTAATCATCAATTGTCCATGGCACAATACGATATTCTACTATACTTATCATTTTTCAAGAAACACTGAGTGTAATTGAGTAAAAAGAAAACTCATAACGAATCATAAATCAAGAGCGGAAATACAATTTTAATCTCATGCAACTTAACTATACATCTTGTTTTTAAAGAGTATCTTCTAGGAGTATGTAAAGAGAAGCTATAATTACAGATTCATTATGAGAACCCATAAGAAACTCAATCTTCTTGAGCAATACATGAATTTTAAAAACACTTTTACATTATGTATCCATTATATGAAACTAATAAAATAATTCATGATAACAATAATGAGAAGTCACATGTTGACATAGATATAAGAAGTATGTACATTAATGGGAGATATAAAGTGTTATCAATCATTTCAATGTAATAGTCTATTACTAAGGTCACCATTTTCTTTTTGAGACTTCAATAAAAACCCTTAAGAGATAGTTATTAATAATATTCAATTCGTATAATCCTCAACATTTAAATCACTTAACTCTTCTATATTTTCTTCACTTTAAGTAAGTATTCTAATCTCAAACCTAGAAAGCCTTCATCATTGTTACTAACAATGAAGAACATAATTATTGTCGTGTACTAACAATATATTTTAAGATGGCCTGTCTATTTCAAGACTTAGTTACAAGACTACTTTTTAAAGTAATTGCTTGCCAAAATTCCAAGGGTTATTTTAAATTTCTATTTTTAAGGAATAAATAACGAATTGAAGTCATATATTTATGTATCCTTATTCAATGGTATGAAACATTTAGGAATCTCTTGAACTAAAAGTATAGCTTATATACTTATTAACGAATTGATAAACTATTGGATTGAATCTATTCTAACATATCAAGGGAGGACTTATTCCAGACCACGTATGAAATATGAGAACGAAAATCAACACAGAAAAACAAATTCAAGAGTGAATGACAACGTTCAAATAAATTTGCAACGAATTATTAGTCAGAGAGATAATGTCTTAAAAGGGTCTCAGCCTTGAGTCAGATGAAATTTCAAGCACACCAAGGTGAAATCAAGGGTGAGTGACAGCGTTCAATAAATTCTCCATTGAATTATCAGTCAGCGAGATAATGATTCAAAGGCAACTATCGAGGCTATCTACTAGTGCGTTCATCTCCAGGTGGCTCTTGGTGGACGAATTTCAACCCATACCCAAAAATGAAACCAACAACAAAATGTGACAGGGTGGAGATAGTTCGAAGCCACCAATCCAAGGTCAGCGATCAAAATGGTCTCTGCGTTCAATGCCCTCTGAATACCTTACTCTAGCAAGCAACAATCATGATTTTCTGCAAATTTAAAAGGGACCGGGTGTCAATCCCAAGATAGAAGAAGAGGATAATTATAGCAGTCAAGGTCAAATTTTAAAGGATATAATCGTGGGCATTAAACAATGGTCTCAGATAATTTTAAATGGTAAAAATCGTGAGCATTTAAGAGTGGTCTCAGTCATGTTTTGAATGGCAATTTGTGAACATTTAAGCAATGATCTTAGACATAAATTGGATAGTAAAATCATGGGTAAATAACAACAGGGGACAACGGTTGAGAGTCACGATTCAAGGGCATTAAGTTTGGAAAGTCCTGAGTAGGTAAAAATCCGTGACAGTCAACGAGATAAGGGCATTAAGTCCGGGCTATGGTTGAGGGTCATGATTCAACGCAGGCTTAATTTAAAACGTTTACATTACATTAAGTTCATTGTCCACGCATTCGTCGTGCCTTATCAGTCAATTCGCTGAGTTTTTAATATAACCAATTCGTTGAGTTTTTTTTTGTAATAAAAAGAAGACCGAACATTCAATTCATTTTCCATTCCAGTATACCATTATATTGCAGGCAAAAACATAGAACGTTTGTCCAAATCAATGTACCCAAAAATGTAGACTTAGAATATTTAATTGTTTTTTTTTTTTCATTTTCAGGTTGCCAAATAATTGCAGACAGAAAATCAATAACTTTGTCCAATGCCAAAATACCAATGAAAAATGTAGGAATGAGGTTAATTCGTTTTTCCATCCAGAATACCCATACAACAAAGACAAAAGTGAGAGAATGCAAGGACCCAATGGATAACTCATCGAAGGGATCACCGGAGTTCTATCAATCGAGGCGCAGAAAATAAAAAACAAGGATGCAACATAATCCAAATGCCAAGGCTGTACTAAAGGATGCAAGTCAATAATCAGGCAAGGACATCCACAGAGGTAGACGACTAAAAGGTTCACCTTCGCTTCATCATCCTCGCAGAGAAAAGAAGGGCATTGAGATCCATAGGTCTTTTAACGCTAAGGTGACGATCGTAGATTAGGCTCCTGGTCGACTGCTCAGGCGAGGACTAACGAGCTAGGGACAAAGACTAAACAACCTCAAGGTCAAAATCAACACCACAGGGTGGTCACAACATGCGGGAAAACGAGGCCATAGGAGACGACAACCAAGGAGCTAGGCTAAAAAAATTTCAGCTATCAATCTAAACATCCAATCTACTTACATAATCAACATACATATCCAATCATAAAACCTACAACATTCAACCATTCAAATGAAGAAAGCGTATTGTTGCCCTTTCACGCGTTGAATTTGGCGTCCCGTGCTTCGTGTAACTCCCGCTCGCTGACCATTGAGACCTCATTGGTACCTCCCAACCAACACTAGGGGTACTCTTCTTACCCCTTAGCCCCCCGATCTGTAAGAGGTCCACACACACTATCCAGAGGTTTCTTCTAGCTCCCATCTTGCCTCGCAAGGCCGAGCTACCACTCCTCTCTGAGCTGGGTATCCCAACTCCCACAAGTAAATCAGTTAAGTTGATATTTCTGCAGCGTAACGTTACAAAAACAGAAGATGATCCTTCCTCCTTCTCCTCCCATTCTTTTATAGAGTTTCAAAATTCCTTTCTTTCCTAAAATCTCATTTAATTAAAATTTTAAAAATAAATTCCTAAAAATTCCTCTCCGTACAAGTGTCCCTCATCCCCTACAATCCTCCATGAATTAATTTTCTTAATTAAGTAATTATCATTATTTCCCTCACCCACCTAGAGTTACTCCTAGAATCACTCCTAGGTGTCCCCAAATTCTCTTACAGGTTTTAATAGCTTTCCCTTTTATTAAATTCCTAATTCAGTTTAAAATTAGAAGCTCTTAAATGGTAGATTCTTTACTAAGTTGACGTCCCGCTTTTTCCCTTAAGTTTCCCTTTTTCCCTATTTATGTTACCTCTTTTCCCTAGTTTCCTTTTTTCTTTTTTCCTTCTTTCCCCTTTTAGTTAGAACTCAAAAAGGCAAGTGTTAAAATTAACCTTTTTCCCTTTTATCATTTAATTAGGATATTTTAAATTATTAAGGTAATAAAAAAATTAATTCCCTTTTTAAATTTTCATGCAACATAATTTTACCTTTTTTTTTTAATAAATTAAATTTCTTACTCCCTTCATGTTACAAGATTTAACGAAGATCTTAATTCTTATTTAAGTTGTTTTTATTTTTATTATTTTTACTACCTTTTTTTTTTATATACAAGACAAAATTTTACCACTAGCGTAATTTAGACTTAGGCCTTAAATTTCGTACTGCACGACATTTAATTAGGGAAATTAATTTTAAGAGTTAATTAACATGTTATTTGTCTTAGAGCCATATAGGTTCATCCCTCTATCATCAAAAATGCGACGTGCCCTTCAAGACGCACTAGGTGCTCCAAGGGTGCCACTCGCCTCATTTGTTCCTTTGCGTGACGTGCCCTTCAGAATGCACTACGTGCTCCAAGGGTGACACTCGCCTCTTGAATGATTTGGTAGACATAAATAACCCCTGGAGTCAACACTCCACTAGGTGAACTTCTGGGAGTCTAAGGGATTCTAAGGAATAAGGCCCCCTCCTTATTGCGCACCCCTTAGAATCATCGTGGGCGACTGTCGCAGTCTTCCCTCATGACACCGTGGGTCCTCTCGAACTAGGTAATTGTTAACCTATAGTTCAAGACACGAAGAGAGTTCTAGTAGGCTGTGGTAGGGCTGCTGTCCACACCTCTCCCTCAAAATCTCTGGTATTCGTGTGTGACCCCTTTACTCCATATGTGAGTCTGGTCGGCAAGCTATCGTCAACCTACAAAATCAACAAATCATGTCAGAACATATCCATATCATACCATATAATAAGATGCACTAATATCAAAGTAAAACAATCAAATCCCAATGGTACACTCCCTGACTTGATACGGAGTCCAAGGGGTTCCATTGATGCCCTTGCATCCTTGAGGTCCAAAACCTGCACACTCGGTAAAATCGAGTCAATAGCCCCTGTCCATGTCAATGTAGTAAAAAAACATGTCATCAAACCATGATGCATCATAATCAAGGTCAAAAGTTTTAATAGCGTAATAATCTAGATCACTTGTGAGCAAGTGTTCTCAAAGAATAAGTTCGCTCAGTGCACCAGAGAGGGATATTACATACACCCCCTCTTGTTCTAAACTTTGTCCTAAAGTTTCACAGTATATATGCTGAAATAAAGTGTATCATAGTATCATGTGTCTATCTATCAAACAAAAATGGGAACTACTAGAGCATATTATATGCGTCCTCCAAGGTCGCTGAGTGAGAACTATAATTGTCCCACTGAACCTTGACCTGATCTATTGTTTGATGTCGTAGTTGTCGAATGCGATGATCGAAGATGCATACCTGTTCAACAATGACCACTCCCTCATCTGATACCTGCAAGGAACTCATTTCAATAACATGTGTAGGATCACTAATATAATGTCTCAAAACAGATACATGAAAAACATTGTGTATACGCCTCAAAGAATCCGGCAAGGCTAGTCAATAGGCCATGAGCCCCTTTCTCTCCACAATCTCGAAAGGTCCCATGAACCTAGGAGATATTTTAGCTCCCTTCCCAAACTTGACGGAACTCTTATGAGGTTTAACCTGAAAGAAGACTTGATTGACGACCTCGTAACTACGATCGACACGGTGCGCATCAACATAACTCTTTTGTCGATCTTGTGCTTCTTTAATCCTTTGTCTTAATGTTTGCATTTGCTCTTTCATTTCTTGGATCACTTCTGGTCCCACCAGGACCCTATCCTCAAGCTGATCCCAACTCAAAGGCGTCTGACACATTCGCCCGTAAAGAAACTCAAAAGGTACCATCTTAATGGTGCCATAGTAACTGTTTTTGTAAGCGAACTCCACCAGTGGCAAGAATTCTTCCCAATGATTTTGTTGGTCCATCATGTACATGTGCAACATGTCCTCGAGGGTATGGTTTGTTTGTTCGGTCTTCCTGTCAGTTTCTGGGTGATACGTAGTACTAAAGTTAAGTTGGGCTCCCAAGGCCTCTTCAAAACTCATCCAAAATCGTCCAGTAAACACCAATCCTTGATGAAATATAATCCTTTTAGGCATGCCATGCAGTCTCACAATCTCACTAATGAAAAATCTAGCTATGTCAGGTGCCTGATACATCATACACATAGAAATAAAGTGAGCACTCTTCGTCAGAGTGTCTACTACTACGAAAATCGAGTCATGTCTCCTTTCCGTCAGTGGCAATCCAACAATAAAATCCATCAAAATAACCTTCGATTTCGATTCTGGAATGGCATGTGGTTGTAGTAATTCTGTTGGGCGTCTATGTTCATCCTTTACCTGTTGACATTATAGACATTTGGCCACATAGTTGACTATGTCTACCTTCATACCCTTCCATAAGAATAAGGGTTTAAGGTCTTCCCTCATCTTCATGACTCCCGGGTGAGCCATGTATACTGCTCTATGAGCCTCGCTTAAGATCAATGTCCTCAAATCATCATTTGGTGGTATGTAGATCCAACTTTTAAACCTCAATAATCCATCTCTATCAAATGAAAATCCCTCAAATCGTGGTACCATCATTGTTTTTTGTCCGATAATACCCTCAACCTCTTTGTTCCAGTCATCGTCACACTGTAAAGTTAGAATCTTTTCACGTAGATCGGTTTGAAGAGGAAACACTAAATATATGCATGGTCTCTGACTCAATGCATCTGCCACCCTGTTCATTGTCCCTTTTATGTAAGTAATCTCTAAATCATACTCGCTAAGCAATTTCGACCAACGCCGTTGTTACGCGTTCAGGTCACTTTGTGTAAATATGTGTTGTAGTCCACAATGGTCAGTATTTAGTTCAAATTTTCATCCAAAAAGGTAGTGTCTCCAAACCTTCAAGGCATATACGATGGCTAATAACTCCAAATCATGCGTCGCGCAGTTATCTTCATGCCTTCTCAGTTTCCTCGAAATGTAAGCAATCACTCATTCGTCTTGCTTCAAGACTCCTCCTAAGCCTTCCTTGGATGCGTCAGTGCATACCAAGAAGTATGTGTCCATGTCTGGGACCTTAGTATTGGTTTTGTTGTCAACAGCTCCTTGAGCCTCTGAAATGCTTCCACGCAATTCTCAGTCCAAACAAACTTCTTGTTCTTCTTTTGCAATTTCGTGATCGGATTTGCTATCTTCGAAAATCCCTCGATGAATCGTCGATAGTATCCTGCCAAACCCATGAAGCTACACACTTTGGGGACATTCATCGACACAGGCCATTCCATAGAACGCTTGTCCAAATCAGTGTACCCAAAAAACGCAAAGTTAGAATATTTAATTTTTTTTTTTTCATTTTCAGGTTGGCAAATAATTGCAGACAAAAAATCAATAATTTTGTCCAATGCCAAAATACCAATGAAAAATGTAGGCACGAGGTTAATTATTTTCTCCATCCAGAATACCCATACAATGAAGACAAGAATGAGAGAATGGAAGTACCCAATGGATAACTCATAGAAGGGTCACTAGAGTTCTATCAATCGAGGCGCAGAAAATAAACAACAAGGACGCAAGATAATCCAAATGCCAAGGTTGTACTGAAGGAAACAAATCAACAATCAAGCAAGGAAATCCATAGAGGTAGATAGCTAAAAGGTTCACCTTCGCTTCATCATCCTCACACAGAAAAGAAGGTCATTGAGTTCCATAAGTATTTTAACGCTAAGGCGACAACCATAGATCAAGCTCCTGGCTGACTGCTCAAGCAAGGACTGACGAGCTAGGGATGAAGACTAAACAACCTCAAGGTCACAATCAACACCACAGGGTTGTCATGACATGCGGGAAAATGAGGCCATAGGAGACGACAACCAAGGAGATAGGCTAAGAAAATTTCAGCTATCAATCTAAACGTCCAATCTACTTACATAATCAACATACAGATCCAATCATAAAACCTACATCATTCTACCATTCAAACAAATAAAGCGTACCATTTCTTGTTTTCCCGCTCCGATTGGCGTCTCGTGCTTCGTACAACTCTCGCCCGTTGACCGTCGAGAGGGGTACTCTTCTTCCCCCTTAGCCCCCCGAGATGTAAAGGGGCTACACACACTATCCAGAGGTTTCGTCTACCTCCCAGCTTGCCTCACAAGGCTGAGCTACCACTCCTCTCCGTGCTGGGTATCCCAACTCCCACAACTAAATCAGTCAAGTCGATATTTATGCAGTGTAACATTTCACAAACATAAGATTATCCTTCCTCCTTCTGATCCCCTTCTTTTTATAGAGTTTTGAACTTCCTTTCTTTCCTAAAATCTCATTTAATTAAAGTTTTAGAAATAAATTCCTAAAAATTCCTCTCGGTACAAGTGTCCCTCATCCCCTACAATCCTCCATGAATTAATTTCTTTAATTAAGTAATTATATTTATTTCCCTCACCCACCTAGAGTTACTCCTAGAATCAGTCCTAGGTGTCCCCAAATTCTCTTATAGGTTTTAATAGATTTCCCTTTTATTAAATTGCTAATTCAGTTTAAAATTATAAGCTCTTAAATGATAGATTCTTTACTAAGTTGACTTCCCACTTTTTCCCTTAAGTTCCCCTTTTTCCATTTTTATGTTACCCCTTTTCCCTAGTTTCATATTTTTTTTTTCCCTCTTTCCCCTTTTACTTAGAAGTCAAAAAGGCATGTGTGAAAATTAACCCTTTTTCCCTTTTATCATTTAATTAGTATATTTTAAATTATTAAGGTAATAAAACAATTAATTCCCTTTTTAAATTTTGATCTAGCATAATTTTACCTTTTTTTTTTAATAAGTTAAATTTCTTACTCCCTTCATGTTACAAGATTTAACGAAGATCTTAATTATTATTTAAGTTGTTTTTATTTTTATTATTTTTACTACCATTTTTTTTTTATAGAAGACAAAATTTTACCACTAGCGTAATTTAGACTTAGGCCTTAAATTTCGTACTGGGCAACATTTAATTAGGGAAATTATTTTTAAGAATTACTTAACATGTTATTTATCTTAGGGAAATCTAGGTTCATCCCTCTATCATCAACAACGCGACGTGCCCTTCAGAATGCAGTAGGTGCTCCAAGGGTGCCACTTCCCTCATCTGTTCCTTTGTGCGATGTGCCCTTTAGGACACACTATGTGCTCCAAGGGTTCCACTCACCTCTTGAATAATTTGGTAGACATCAATAACCCCTAGAGTCAACACTCTGCCAGGTGAACTTGTGGAAGACTAATGGTTTCTAAGGAATAATTCCCCTTCTTTATTGTGCGCCACTTAGAATCATCGTAAGCGACTGTCGCTATCTACCCTCACGACATCTTGGGTCCTCTCGAACTAAGTAATCATTAACCTACATTTCGAGCCACGGCAAGAGTGCTAGTAGGCTATGACAGGGCTGTTGTCCACACCTCTCCCTCAACATCTCTGGTAGTCATGTGTGACCCCTTTACTCCATATGTGAGTTTGGTCGGAAAGCTATCATCAACCTGCATCATCAACAAATCATGTCAGAACATATCCATATCAGACCATCTAATCAGATGCACTAATATCACAGTAAAACAATCAAACCCCAATGGTACACTCCCTGACTTGATATGGATTCCAAGGGGTTCCATCGATTCCCCTTCATCCTCGAGGTCCAAAACCTGCACACTCAGTAAAACTGAGTCAATAGCACCTGTCTATGTCAATGTAGTAAACCAACATGTCATCAACCCATAAGACATCATAATCAAGGTCAAAAGTTTTACTAGCATAATAATCCAGATCACTTGCGAGAAAGTGTCCTCAAAGAATAAGTTCGCTCAGTGCGCCAGAGCGGGATGTTACACTGGGCTATCTAGCACTACTACATATGGGTGGATTATTCCACAAAACATTTCCACGCTTCCACTAGTTTCATCATTTTTTTAAAGAGGGCGGGATTTTCGTGGATATTGCCACGAAAGTTTGTCGCAATATCCACGAAAATCTTAATTTGAACTAGTCGGGATTTTCGTCGTTATAGCGACGAACTTTCGTGGCAATAGTGATGAAAATTTTGCCTATCTCATTGGTCGGTATTAATGGCTAGTTGAGTATTTTATCTATATATACCTGACTTTAAACGAATTTGCGACACAATTTATATAGTTCTGACACTGTTCTTGGATTTTGTTTGAGTTGTTTATTTTTCCCGTCACCCACCGGTTGAACAAATCCAATTCTTGATCTAGATAGCTCAGATTTTTAACTTGCAAGGTTAGTATGTTATTTTTTATTGATGTACTCATTTAACTTGCAATTTTTTTTTCAAATGTCCAATTTGCATTTAGCTTGTTTTTCCTTGATAATATATAATAATATGTGTAGTACCATATTTCATGACTTTGTTTTTTGGATCTAGTTAGTATATTCTATGAAAAAGGGTATGTGGATTCCATAATATTATAGGTTTATGTAATCTACATACCCTTTTCCCTTCAATTGTAGCTATAATCTCTCTCTCTCTTCATTAATAAAGATATGGAATTTCTCTTGAAACTCAACCTTGATCAGTAAAATCATAGTAATTGATTGTTATATTCCCTACTTTAGCAGGGACTAATAAGATACATAAACACTAACCCTAAACTTATGTTAGTTATATATGTCGTTATTATATAAAGAAAACATTTTTACAGATATGACCTTATTACAAAGATGTTATATATGTTGTCATGATGTTGATCCTCTACACATATGATCACCTTATTATAAATATGTTGACCTTATTATAAAGATGTAGGTCACTGTAAATAAACATATCATAATTGAAAGGAGTAGCCAAAATAAAAAAAATTGACAACTTAATGATTGGTATGGTGTAGGTAAGACAATTACTTGTCAGGACAAGGATTTGTCACAATGAACAAAAATGACAGGAAGCTTGCTCGGTTAAGAGTGGCATTAGAGGTAAGGCGCGATGGAAAATTTTATTTCCTTTGCTATGATTACAGAGGCTTGAAAGATAGAAGACTTTTAATAAAAACATCCCAAAGGCATTGGAGGGAGAAGGGGCACGCCGAAGGGGGTTATGAATATCATCCCTTGGTAAGAGGATTCAATATTTAATGTATTCTCTATAATAATCAATATGTCATGAATTTTAGTAATATTTCTTATCAGGATTTTTATATTTTCTATACACTTTAACTTTTCTATGTTTTTTTTAAATATATAGACGATGCCCCCAAAGTGTCGACCTATAGAGAGTTATTTTCCAAGTACTAGTAGAAATACTACTTTACATGGAGATGAACTTAGAGATCAGAAAATTGAAGCTATTGATCAAGTTATTAATGATGATATGGATGGAGATAATGTTAGTGATTCAAATGAGGAAGATTGGATACATAGATTGATACAAGACACATTTGCACCAATGGATGAGGACAACGAGGATGATAGTCATGATGTTGATCCTCTACTTGAGAAGTCACGTCAACCTCTTTATGAAGGCTCAACAAAAAATATTTTATCTTCTATATTTTTTTGGGTGAACTTGAAGGTTTTGAATGGTTTATCAAACACATGTCTCACACAAATACTAAGGTATTTAATTTGTTAATTATTTATGCCTACATGTTCACAAATACTTAAAAGGTTCAATTGTTTCCTATATTGCTATTGTTTTCTAATTTGTAAATTAGTATATTGGATGATATATTGATGATGAATATTGTTTACATTGACTTATTGTTTATAATTTTGTAGA
>JASDQU011404624.1:69660-80935 GCA_032191745.1 Picea mariana
AGAATGGTATATCACTAGGTCAGGAACAAGGAAGGGTTGGTCACAACTTATCGATTCATATTTCCAATTAATATTTTTTGTTACTTTTCCTACTATGTAGGGGTTGATCAACCCTTCCTTGTATAAATTTTCAATGAAGCCTTTCAAACTCATAAAAGAGGCTTTCACTAGGGCATAATGTGGAAGTGTCACCTAATTCTTCTTTATATAATTGTTATATTCCAATACACTCTACATATCATTGAATGTTATATATTTAATGATAGAAGAATTAGGTGACTTATGATTAGGTGACTTATGTATCCTAATCATACCAACGATGTACTTAGGGAAACTAATTCAAGACCATGAATGATGATTTATGATTCCTGCTTAACTAGGAAATAATTCCTGATCCAATGCCAAAGAAAAAACCTGAAGTGCTCTTCCTTCCCTCAATACATCCTGTCCAATCAACATCTGTAAAACCTAACAATATCACTCCACCACTACGCTCATACAACAACTAATACTACATTGTACCTCTTAAGTATCCAAAAATTCAACCATGTGTATCCATGAGGGTTTCTCCTTGAGAATTGTTAGGAAGGAGTCATCTAGGAAATTTCCACTAACCAACTTCCCTATCTTTGGTTCCGAGAGGTGAGTCCCATGAAGTAGTTGATGTTTGACTTTAAAACAAGGTAGATATAAAAGTCCCTCTATAGCCAAAACATATAGGGATGACACCAGAGGGAATCCCTATCTAATTTATTGAAATAGTCCCATTTGTTCATATTTTCTTTTATTAATGAAGAAACAAGCCAATGAATTAGTAAAGAAGGTTTCCACACTAATTTTGAATCTGAGACTAGGTTCTATGACTTTGAGGTTCATTTTGATAAGGAGAAATTTACTTAACCAATTAGGGAGATTAAAATCCTTTTTGTAGGATACGGTCAAAAACTATTTAGCAACAAGCACACTCTTCATAGTGGATAATGCCAAGGTTGGGACCAAAGGTTTGATTGAGACTCCTATCTCTTTAAATAATGAATATTCCATGACCATTTTATTTCATATTGAAGGAAAGGTAACATGTTTCACACATCTATGAAGAGGTATCTTAGTGGCCATTTTATTAGGCTTATATCGAGGTGGCTCTTGTATGAGGGAGGACACCTAAGACGTATTTCTATGGGCCTAGTCATGTTTGGACAACCCTCATCCTTCTCTTTATTCTCTTTTCTCGGTGGGCTCACAATGATTTAGATGGAAGAGTTTGGAAGAGTTATAGTCTAGGCCTATTTGAGTTCTTTTTAGTTTATCCTTTTTCTAGAGTCTTGTCTAGAGCTATAGTCTAGGCCTATATATAATATATTATATATATTATATATATTATATAATATATAATATATAATATAAAAAAACAAAAATCAAAACAACATAAAATAAAAAATAAAATAAAACAACATATACAAACAAAACAAAACATATAATTTCAAAACGCAGCCACTATACACTCATGCATAGAGTTGCACGCACTCACCACCACAGTCCCACCACTCACACGTAGAGCTGCAAGCAACCACCAACACAGTCCCTGCACGGATTTGGCACCACAGTCCCACCACTCACGCGCAAAGATGCAAGCAACCACCACCACAGTCCCACGGATTTGGAGGACAAAAGGGAGAGTAGGATGGATTTGGAGCACGGATTTGGAGAACGGAAGGGAGAGGACTACAGGAGAAGGAGGAGAAGGAGGGAGAGGCACATGGGAGGAGGCTAGGGCACGAACATTTTCACCCGGAGTGGAAGGGGGAAAAGGAGGAGAAGGAGGGAGAGGTGCACGAGAGGAGGGCACGCAGGAGGAGGCCATGGAAAACAGATTTGCAGAGGAGGGCACATGGATTTGCAGAGGAGGAGGGCACACGGTTTTTCACCGGAGGAGGGCACACAGTCAGAGGAAATGGTTTGAATTCTTTCTCCTATCTCTTGACTATACATGATAATTAATAGATGAAATGCTTGATAGAATTTTTGATGAAATGTTTGATAGAATGCTTGATGAAATGCTAAGTCAACCTTTTAAAATGCTCCAATCGTACCCTTAGCACTAGGCTCATAATCGGTTTCAAAATTGAATATCCCTAACCATAATTGTTTACAACTCACACATGACCAATCCACTTGATTGTGCCATGAGAATAAAAAATCCGCATGGGAGTAGTGTAAGTTAATAACCATTGAATATAGTCTAAAACGAATATTTGAAGAAAGTGTCGAAGAATTTGGGAATAGGGAAACAAGTAAGAATGAAAAAATAAATCTAGAATCTCTTAATCAATTTCATATAACGATCACTGAGGTCCTAGACACTTTTATCCTTGAATTTGAATCCCTTTGCAACACTTATGAATATAATAATTATGCCCAACTGAGAATTTCCCCCTCTACTTTGAAGGAAATATCCCTCAAATTGTTCATAGGTCTAGATATACATAATATTTAGACATTTGAAACTATGAAGAATCTTTTTATAGAGAAATACACTGAATATTGAAAATATGGAGACTAATCAAGAGATTAACTATTCTAAATGACTTAGAAAGTACAAATCATTAGAGGACTATGTTAATATATTTCACTTTGGTTAAAAGAGATCTATCGATTTCTCAATTGACAAAAACTCTCCTAAGACAATTCTCTTGATAGAAGTAAGAGATAATGATATGGAAACTTTAAATTTGATCAAATTTGTAGATATTTACAAATGCACTTATGATGAGATAATAAATGTTTGAAAAAAATACTCAAGATTTTCTACTAAAAGGGGTAAAGGAATCAAAGGAATCGTTGAACAAACCTCCATGACCATAGCTATATTAACAAAAGTAGAAATTAAAAATATGTTGGAGATATGAAGACAAATATTTTAAAATCTATGGAAATCCATTTTGATACACTCCAAGTCAATATGAAGAAAGAGGAAACTAAAAATGATTATGGCTATATGTTTCTACAATAAAGAGGCAACAAGAATCTATGTGTGGAGGGAGCTCACCATGAATTGAAATTGTGTCATCGTTATGGAAACTGCTTCGAATTGCCTCTAGACCATGAATTGATCGTTATGGTCATCGTTGTGATGGGTGTGCATGCACACACACACATATTCCCAAAGGCACTTCTACCATTTGTCTCAACCCTTGATCTCTTCTACCATTGGGTGCACATTCACTGAGAACGTATCTTTCAAGCATGCATCCATTGTACACACTTGTTAGGTTCACCCTTGTATGGTGCTCTTGGGTACCTTGGGTCCAACTGTTCCACACATGGAACTTTAGGTGCAACACCATTGGACATTGGACAATTAGTAAACAATTCATGAAGAATGAAGAGGCACCATCGGGGATAGTCGAAGTTGGAAATGAGGGAGCTTGGTTCCACCTTATAGTGAAGCATTTTGCAAGTGCAGGGAAAGTCTCATATAAAAGGGGGATGCCTTAAAAGTGATGAGGCATAAGGGAAGAACTCATTCACAAGGAATATTGGTTTTTTTTCAAATCTATCCCATATAGGTCAAATTATTCACTAGATTCCTTGTTTGAATCTTCTACTAACTCCATTTATCCACATAGAACTAGAATTTATTTATTATATAAGAAAACATCCATCATTCTAGATACTATTGTCACTATGGATTCCACTATGAATCCAATCCTAGCGAGTCTGTATTACAATACCTTCATTGTATTGTTGTTCATAAAATATTGCATACAAATTTCTCTTGATGCATCACATTTAGATTATCCATCAATTCCAATTCCTCCAAGTTCTATACTACAAGGTTTTTCATCCCCTTTACAGGTTGTAAAAACCATGCTCAAGGAATCCATTCTGCCAATGTCTTGATGTCACTTCCTTATTGTAGGGACGACACATGGATATTCAAGCCTAGTGAGTCTTTTTTACAAAACCTTCATTCAACTGTTTTCCTTCGTAGGTTGCATAATAATTTCTCTTGATGTCTCACATATAGATTATCCATCAGTTACAATTCCTCCAATTTATCTACGACAAGGTTTCTCATCCCCTTTATAGTCTGTAAAAACCATGCTCAAGGAAGTCATTCTGCCAATGTATTCATGCCACTTCCTTATTGTAGGGATGACGAATGGATCCTCAAGCCTAATGAGTCATTGTTACAAAAACTTCATTGATTTTTTTTCCATAAATGGTTGTATAATTAAGAATTTCTCTTGATGTCTCACATATAGATTATCCATCAATTTTAATTCCTCCAAGTTCTCTACTAGAAGGTTTCTCATCCCCTTTACAGGTTGTAAAGACCATGCTCAAGGAAGTCATTGTACCAAATTATGTCTTCATGTCACTTCCTTATTGTAAGGATGAAACATGTATCTTGGCCTAAAAGGATGACCAAAAAATCTAAGTGAGTCACAAGCACTTCCTTCACCTTCCTTGGGAATTATTTCGCTCATAGTCATCCATGCGAATAATGGAGAAACTTGCAATTCCACTCCAATCTCTAAGCTTAAATGTGGTTCCATTGGTCATTCCATCAATCTTTTCCACTTCTAATTTCATTCATTTGAAGGAATTCCATGTAAACTCAAGTTGCAAACCAATCTCTCTTAAAACATCTTCCTTCATGGAATTGTGGTTTGCCCCAGTATCAACCATGGTATCAATTGATCTTCCATTAAATACTGTTGGAACATAGAAAAGTCCTGTGAAATATTTCTCTTGGATTATTGTACACTTCTCTTATAGCACAACACACAATACTTGCAAAATACCAATCATGGAGGCTGTGTCCACTTTCTCCATAGTAGACAAATTATACTTCATTGGACAATTCTTTACATGATGATCTTTTTCACAAATCCAGTAAGAAATAGGCATACCCTTTTTCTTAGGTGCATCTAGTTGCTTGGGCTTGTCCTCACCAAACATCCTAGATAGCTTCACCTTCCCTTTTTCTTTCTTCTTATTCTTATCAAACCACTTCTCCCTTAATGAAGCATCCTCACATATACTTGGAACTCCTTTTGCCTCTACCTTGTATTCCAACAACTTGTCTACTATAGTGATGGTTTTTTGCAAGGGTATACACAATCTACCATTATAAATCACTCTAAACCCAAGGTTTCAAGCCTATCATGAAATGGAACAACCTATATTCTTCAAATATGTCCTTCATCTCCAACAAGAGGGCTAAAAAATCCTTGATGTAATCTTGAATCCTACATATGTTCTTAAGAGACAATAATTGATTTCATGTAATCCAATATTAATTCAATTTCCTAGATCAAATTGAGCCTTCAAGGCTATTTTCATCTCTTACCAATTGTCAATCTTATCTATAGTATGACTGGATTATAAGTCCTCTACTCGATTTATCCACCAAATATTTGTAGTACCTATCAAGAACATTATTGTGACATTCACCTTGGCCTCATGTGAAATTCCATTAATATGTTCCAATTATTATTCAACATCCCAACTTAAGTAATTTAGCATTGTGGGTTCCATCATATGATTCTGGTTCCTTGATATTTATCCTCATATGAATTGATGAACTATGCCTATAGGAAATAACTTGTGTCAAGAGCTTAGTAATGTCTTCCTAGTCTTTGAATTGCACAATAGACTTCCACTATTTTCAACCATTCATCAACATTGGTGTTGAATTTTGTGGTGATCAATTTTACAATATTTTGACACTCTTCTATAGAATTTTTAAATCTATGGTTGATGTCGATCATCTCTTCTTCTAAGGATTCTTCATTTTCTCCATTCTTGCAAAGAATTTTCCATCTTCTACACATCCTTTTCCTAGGTTGCAAGCCTAGTCTTGACCCTTGGAATATTAGGAGCCTATCCACCATCATTGTATTCATGATGTGAATACATTTATACATCTAATCTAGCCATTGGAACATCACTCAAATGTTTGGAAACTCATTCCAAAGCCTGTTTCTTTGCTTCAAGTTCATTCCAATATCATGAAGAATGCTATGATATCACATGTCATAGTAGTGAAAATGGTGACGAGAACCAAAACTATCTCAAAAAATATATGATACCACCTTTCCTTCAAAAAGTGGCAAAGAGTATGCCTGAATACCACTAGTCATGAACCTATAGTCTACCCAATTTTTTTCTTTTCAAACTTGAGTTTATCCCAAGTATGTTTTGACACCTAAGCTTGTGCAACACTACCTTTCATTGACCACAAGGGATTGGAAAACCTGTGCCTACTATAACTAGACTATGCCTCTTCACTTAAGGTTAAATACCATAACTTCACCTTAGGCTACAATACGTCAAATGCAACTAAGTCCTACTCATCCAATTTCATTGAACAACATGCACACATCCAACCATGCCCTTTAAAACATTTTTACAAAACTTTAACACTTAGCCAATATTTCAATACTTATCCAACATAAAAAAAATCAAGGAACATCATAATCCAATGACATAAAGAGTCCACAACACACATATATAGGTGGCACTCAAGGAAGGTGCCTTAAATTTATTATATGAATAATGTTACAGATATACAACAAGGGGTTTGCAACCTCTTCTCACAACTCTATTATAGAGGTAAAATGATTCTAAGGAAATATTTCCTTCTACCCAATACCCAAAAACCATGCATAATCCAATCCCTAAAGAAACCACAAGCCTGCCTCTTGCATGTTCTATCTTCTTTTTCTTATCACTCAAATGATCCAACTTTTTCTACTATGCCAACCTTGAATTTAGAACAAATTGTATAGCTCCATTACACTCCTTTTGAATGAGTTCTTCCCTTATGCCACATCACTTCTAAGGCATCCCCCTTTTATATGATAATTTCCCTCCACTTGCAAAATGCTTCACTATAAGGTTGAACCAAGCTCCCTCATTTCCAACTTCGACTATCCCCAATGGTGCCTCTTCCTTCTTCATGAATTGTTTACTAATTGTCCAATGTCCAATGGTGTTGCACCTAAAGTGCCATGTGTGGAACAATTATACCCAAGGTACCCAAGAGCACCAGAGAAGGGTGCACCTAACAAGTTTGTACAATGGATGCATGCTTGAAAGATACGTGCTCAGTGGATGTGAACCCAATGGTGGAATTTCCTCTAGACCATAGTGCAACGGGTGTGCATGCACACACACACACATATGACCAAAGGCATTTCTACCATTTGTCTCAACACTTGATCTCTTCTACCATTGGGTGCACATCCATTGGGTGTTTGATCTTCGTCATTAAGAACATGAAGCTTAATCCACCCAAGCACCATAGTCTATTAAATAGGATAGATGTAGAAGTTTGAGGCCTTGTTAATGGCCAATGAGCCAAAGAAAATATGTTTAGGAACTAAGGCCATTTTTTTCCTCTCTAGTCATGGTACACACCTTGAGACGTATTATTATTATGAAAATGTACCAATGGTTCCAAATGCAACTATATTGCAACTTATGCAACTATATTGCAAGTATATTCTCAAATATTGGTGAGTGGTCAAATGACACTATATTGAATCTTATGCAACTCTATGAAACTATATTGCATCTTATGCAACTATATGCAGCTATATGCAACTTATGCAACTATATGCAACTTATGCAACTATATTGCAACTATATGCAACTATATTGCAACAATTTCGTATGCAACTATATGCAACTATGCAACATGCCTTATGTCCTTTTCCTAAAAACCTATATGCAACTATATTCAAATAGGACCTAAAAACCTTATGTTCTTTCCCTGACCATGGACAAGACTTAAGTTCCATACTTGGTGTGAAAAAATTGTGAATGACACCCATATCCCACCCAAGCACCATAGTCTATTAAATAGGATAAACGTGGTGGTTTGAGGCCTTGTTAATGTCCACTGAGCCAAAGAAAGTATGTTTAGGACCTTAGGCCCCTTTTTTCCTCTCTAGTTATGGTACACACCTTGAGACCTATTCTTATTATGAAAATGTACCAATGGTTCCAAATGAAACTATATTGCAACTTATGCAACTATATTGCAACTATATTCTCAAATATTGGTGAGTCGTCAAATGCAACTATATTGCATCTTATGCAACTATATTGCAACTTATGCAACTATATGCAACTTATGCAACTATATGCAATTATATTGAAACAATTCCGTATGCAGCTATATGCAACTATGCAACTAAATGCAACTATGCAACATGCAACTTATGCAACTTAAGGAACTTTATGGAACTTATGCAGCTTTACGCAACTTTATGCAACTTCACGCAACTTATGCAGCAATGCAACTTATGCAAATATATGAAACTATGCAACTATATGCAACTATGCAACATGCCTTATGTTCTTTCCCTATAAACCTATATGCAACTATATGCAACTATATGCAAATAGGACCTAAAAACCTTATGCTCTTTCCTTGACCATGGACAAGACCTAAGTTCCATACATGGTGTGAAAAAATTGTGAATAACACCCATATTCCACCCAAGCACCATAATCTATTAAATAGGATAGATGTGGTGGTTTGAGGCCTTGTTAATGTCCAATAAGCCAAAGAAAATATGTTTAGGACCTAAGGCCCTTTTATGAAAATGCACCAATGGTTCCAAATGCAACTATATTGCAACTTATGCAACTATTTTGCAACTATATTCTCAAATATTGGTGAGTGGTCAAATGCAACTATATTGCATCTTATGCAACTATATGCAACTATATTGCAACTTATGCAACTATACACAACTTATGCAACTATATGCAACTATATTGCAACTATATTGCAACTTATGCAACTGTATGCAACTTATGCAACTATATTGCAACTTATTGCAACTTATGCAACTATATTGCAACTATATGCAACTATATTACAACTTATGCAACTATATGCAACTTATGCAACTATATTGCAACTATATGCAACTATATTAAAACAATTTCGTATGCAACTATATGCAACTATGAAACTATATGCAACTATGCAACATGGAACTTATGCAACTTAAGCAACTTTATGGAACGTATGCAACTTTACGCAACTTTATGCAACTTTACACAACTTATGCAACTTATGCAACTATGCAACTATATGATGGATAGGTGTGGCAATTTCAACTTTATGCAACTAAATGCAACTATATGCAACTGTGTTGGTACTATATTGCAACTTATGCAACTATATTGCAACTTATGAAACTATATGCAACTATATGCAACTTATGCAACTATATGAAACTATATTGCAACAATTTCATATGCAAATATATGCAAATATGAAACTATATGCAACTATGCAACATGCAACTTATGCAACTTAAGCAACTTTATAGAACCTATGCAACTTTACGCAACTTTATTGCAACTTATGGAACTATATTGCAGCTTATGAAACTATATGCAACTATATGCAACTTATGCAACTATATTGCAACTTATGCAACTATATGCAACTTATGCAACTATATTGAAACTATATGCAACTAGGTGTGGCAATCTCAACTTTATGCAACTATATGACGGATAGGTGTGGTAATTTCAACTTTATGCAACTATATGCAACTGTGTTGGTACCAAAAACGTATATTGGCATGATAAATTATCTTCTTGTTTAAACGAGTGTAGGTACCACCAAATAGGTATCTGTTAGATCTATCTTCCTCGAGTGATGATAAAGATATAGTAATAGAGGTTGAAAGTGAAACGTGTTGTACTAGACCTACCGATTCTATATCAACTAGGTTGGAAAAGGTAAGGAAAATATTTCGTACCGGCATGCAATTTTTTATTGCCAACGGAGGGTCGTGTAACTATGATGCTGAGAGCATAGGTGACATTGAGTTTCCCTTGAGGTATAAACATCTAGTGCAATGATGGGAACCTAAGGAGCTACCTGAAGTGAACACAAATTTCTTCATCGGTCGGAGGATGTATCACATTTCTCCTTCGTCCTTACATGGATTGGGGTTATTTTGTAATGGCCCTTTCAATTAACATTTAAAAATTCTACCAAATGTACAGTAATTTCTACAAGGTTTATAAAGAAGAATAATTCTAAATTTACTTAACACTTACGCATGTAAAATTTATCAATGAATAATAAATCTAATTAAACAATGGATAAATTGGAATTAAATACCTTAACTTTGATGCTGTTATCCGCAGCTTGCTTCCTTCCTGCTCTTTAGAACACTACCCAAAACTGACCTCCCTACCGACTAGTTATCTCCTAGCCCTAGGATATCAACGGATATCCTAGCCCTCCATGCCCAAAACCCCCAGCAACCCCGGTCCACTGTGTCAATGCAAATCAAAAAATTCCTCCCTCTCTGCAATACTCAGAGCTCCCCAAAATCCATTGCCAACTCCCCATAGAATGATCCTCCCCTCCAACTCCTTTCCTTCCTTATTCCTCCTTCACCGACACTCCTCCCCCCATTAACTCCCTACCTAACTCCTTTATTACCCCTTATCCTCCCGCCGTTAATACCCTTATCCCTCCTTTATTATTTCATCCACATGTATTTAATATGTTATCCCTTGTGGGATACGTAACTTAATTTAAATATTATATCTTATTATCCACCTTTTATTTAATACTTTATTAATTAATGAATTAATTAATAATCAAATTAATCATTAACCATCATGAACAACTATTTTAATAATAATCAATTAGAAATGTTATTTTAAGACATAAATATAGTTTAGCTAATCTTTTAGGATTATATTATTAATTTAATTATTCTTAATAATCAAGGGCCGTTACATACACCCACCCTTCAGGAAACTTCGTCCTGAAGTTAAGGTATCTTAGGGTACAAAGGATAAGAAACATGGTTCACACATTCGTAACAAGTAACCGACATTTTTAGTAAGTAAGTTAAGAAAAATTCATATATACTAGTGTATATGTACAAGAAATGCATGTGTAGCTAGTACATACAATTATTGTACATGTACTAATAATCAAACTTTCATCCTTTAGTATTTTATCTATGCATCCAATCCAGTCAGCAAGACTAGTCTTTTATAAAATACAACAATCAATTAATTGTGTGAGAATTTGTTTAATTACAATTGTTCGGTTCAATAATTTATTTTAAACAACGGTGGTTAGTTACATAATAATGAATATTCATATATACACATTTTTCTTCATCAAATCCCACCACAAGACAGATCTCCATATAGTCTCAACTATTCTACTCATCCTTCCTCCCTAACCTACTTCCAACTCCATTCCTAT
>JASDQU011404626.1:0-15004 GCA_032191745.1 Picea mariana
CCATTACCCAAACCTAGGTTCTCTAACTTCTGATGGCCATAAGTCTCTAACCGTGAGGCGTTATGTGAAATTCCACATACCACCGAAAATGGAATGAAAAGAAATATCCATCTAGGATAGTTTCACTGACCTTCATCTCATTATTCCACAAATAGGAATGGGTTCTCTAACCATACTTCTAGTATAACTCAATCCGCAAAGCGTCTTCCTGTGAGGGATTTCACCATAACGAGGCCACTTTGGATTTCATCCATATGTACTTCTTCTCAACCATGACAAGACAATAATGAGTCATATTTACATCAAACAAACTTGGGTCCATTACCCAAACCTTTGTGCTACCGAGCATTTTTCAAGGGTTGACATCAATGACAACCAACCTTAATCAACATCTTGAAGACCCGATCCATGAAAAGTTGAGTCATATTGGAGGTTGTAAATGGGTGTTGAAGAGCATACAAATTAGCATACTGGGAAAGACAATCAACTACCACAATGATGACTGATTTATTTCTCGATATAGGTAAGCCCACAATAAAATCAATAGAGATATCCCTCCAAATAGCAGGTTGAATCGGAAGTGGTTTTTGTGTGCCAGGAGGTTTGACTGTTTCTACCTTGTTGCATTGAAAAACATCACATTATGACAAAAAATTGTGAATGTCATGTTTCATGCCATCCAAGAAAAAAGAACGTTTGACCGGGTCATAGGTTTTGGTAAACCCTGAGTGCCTAGTGGTGGGTGTAGCATGAAGCTCAAAAAGTACTATGAATTTTAGTTTTGACTGTTTACTTAAATACAAACAACCTTTGTAGCGAATATCATCATTGTGCCAAGAGTACCCTGGGGAAACTGGAGAATTGTCCTGCAATTGTTGTATCAGATGCAAAATTTTGGGATCGTGTAGCCATTCTTGGAAAACATCTTGGAGCCAATATGGTACAATGAAGGAGAGGGAAAAAGGGACCCTTCATCTTCATATTTTTGGGAAAGTGCATCAGCAACCACATTGTCTTTTCCTTTCTTGTAAATGATATCATAATCATATCCTAAGAGATTAGTCACCCATTTTTGTTGTTTTGGGGAGGAAAGGCATTGTTCCAGAAAATAATTAAGGCTTTGATGATTTGTCTTAATTTGGAAGCGTTGCCCCAATAGATAAGGGCACCAAAGATCCACTGCATGTCGAATAACCAACATTTCCTTTTCATAGATTTATTTTCCCAAATTTCGTTTTGATAGTTGTTGGTTGGTAAAGGCCAAAGGCCGACCCTCTTCAATAAGGACTACTCCAATTCCTCTCCTGGAAGCATCACATTCTAGGACAAAGGTGTTGGTGCAATCATATGCATAATATATTACCAAACATAAATTATCAATTGGGATTCATAATCAATAGAGTTGATACACTATATGTGATGACAACGGGTGGTTTACTATGTCTAATGAGTATAGCCTATATAAGAAAACAATCTAAAAACCAACACTCTGTTTTCACACTTCAAAGATAACACTCTTCACACAATTCAAAAATTAGAAAGCAAAACTCATAGACAATGTATGATTTAAGCTCTTGCTTAGGTGATGGACATGTTCATTGATGGCTCATGAAATAAAAATATGAACTTTGATTCTATCTCCTAGAGCAACTAAACTAACAACAATTAACACTCTGGAAACTTAATCAAGCTTAAAATAATTACCAGGCAGGGTAAAACACTCCATTATAGGTGCATGTATGGTGAGAGATGGAGGTCTTGATTGTGTTTGTGTTTGCAAAGTGTAATCTAATCAATTATGGAAAAGAAAACTCTAAGTGCGGTTGCATACTCCATTAAAGGCTCGTGTATGGTGAAAGATGGAGATCCAACCTGATCCTAGATTTTCAAAATAGAAACAAACTATAAAGCATTCAATCTAACAAATGCATGCACTCCAAAGATTCTCTTATAGGCAACAAGATTGCCCATTTATTGGATTATGAAGGTGAAATATGGATTCTGATCTCATTTTCTATAAAAACTCAATTCAATAATAACTTGCAAGCAATCCCTATCTAATGTTGCACACTTCTCCAAACCAATGACATTCAAAAAGTAAATCAATGCAACTTGACAATTATGAAAAGCTATTTCATTCCTACACAAGAAAAAAAGGTTTTAATGAGATGTTCCATTTGTTGGCTCATGTAATTCGAAGGATGGACTCTCAAACTGTTCATGTACTACCACACTTTACAATAAATTATAAAAGTGAAATCAAAATAACATAACATGAAATAAAAATAACAAGTACAAGAAATAAAAATATATACTAATAATTTACAATGAGCTTACCAAGTTGGATCGGTGGGCACTTTTCGATGCCAAGATGGAAGATTTTATATCAACAGATGCTAAATTCTAAAATACACACAAGATCATTGAATTCAAACTTACATTAATCTTCAACAAGTAGATTTACAAAAAGAGTTTGTTAAGAAATCCAATCTGTAGCATAACAATTCCTCTCCTTCAAGAACCAATCTTACAACATAACAATTTCTCTCCCTTCCTCAAACCTATGAGGTCTTATTTATACAAAAAATCCATGGAGGAATGGATAAAACTGAATCCCCAAACTCAGAAAACAATTTTTACAATTTTAGGATAAATCCCAAAAATCTGGGTTTTTCATCAATTTGGGCAGATTCGAGTTAGAGATCAACCCATATCTTCTAAAACAATTCGAATTTTGGAAATGTTCCCAAGCCTTACTCAGTTTTCCACATTCTAGACAAAAACCATATCGTATAATTGATATATCTGATACCATGTGCACGAAAATTGAGGCGCAAGTTGACAGTTTGAGATTTTTGCTAATCTTTGCAGAATCATTCCCCCTGAGCTGGAGGTACACACATGTGATCTAGGTGAATTATGAATTTTACGTGTTCATGTAAGCATCACTCTGGAAAAAACCCATGTCCTTGATTTTCTTCTAGAATCATTTCAATTTTTTGAACTATTTCTAGTACCGGACGGTTGTTGATGTTGGCACTAGACGAGCACAACATTGGTACCCGACGAGCGTAGAATTGGTATCGGAAGAGCCAAGTAATGGATGAATGTCAAAACATGTACCATATGAATAAGGTTGTTTTCATAAGGTCTGATTAGAGAATGCTAGCACCCAAATCTCCTCGCAAGGTCGAGCTACCACTCGTTACCCGAGCTAGGTATCCCAACTCCCACAAGAGAAGTTTAGTCAAGATGAAATTTCAGCAGTGTAACGTTATGCAAACAAGATATGTCCCCAATCCTCCTCCACCATCTCTTTTATAGAGGTCATTAGTCATCATTTTCCCAAAACTTCGTTAGATTCCTTTTTCATTTATTTAATTAGTAAAAACCTTCCTCGTACACATGTCGCTCGATCCCCTAGTTGCACCAAAAAATAAATTTTATTAATTAATTAATTATTCTTATTTCCTTCACCCACCTAAAAGCATTCCTAAAAATGCTCCTCGGTGTCCCAATATTCCCTTAAAATTCTTAAATGACTTACACCTTACTTAATTCCTAGTTGAGTTCATAAATAGAAAGTCATGAAGGCTAGATTCCTTACTAAGTTGGGCATTCCCCTTTTTCTTCAAGTTTCCCCTTTTCTTTAAGTTTCCTTTTCTCTTAAGTTTCCTCCTTTTTCCTTTTTAACTAAAAATCAGTTTAGCAAGTGTAGATAAAAACAACCATTTACCCTTTTTCCTTTTTAACTAAAAATCAATTTAGCATGTGTCGATAAAGACAACCATTTACCCCTTTTAAGAAAATTTAATCCTCGATTATAATTTTTACTTTAATAATTAAAGTTTGAATTTCTTTACCCTCTTTTTGTTATAAGTCTACTTATTTTTTTTCAGAGGTTCTTCTTAGACCTAGGTTTTAAATTCACTAGGTTGGGAGGCAATTCTTAAGGGAAGATTTGCTATTAAACTTACTCATCACTTTATTCATTTTAAGGCCGACCAGGTCCTACGGAGGCATAGTTTTCTAGGCACTAGGTTTATCAACTTACCAGTTAAAATCACGGCGTGCCCTTCAGGACACACTACGTGATCCAAGGGTGCCACTCACCTCTTTCTATTTTATTTGCGCAACGTTCCCTTCAAGACGTACTATGTACTCCAAGGGTTCCACTCACCTCTTTCTGTTTTATTTGTGCGACGTGCCCTTCAAGACGCACTATGTGCTCCAAGGGTTCCACTTGCCTCTTTCCATTTTATTTGCACGACATGCCCTTCAAGATGCACTATGTGCTCCAAGGGTTCCACTTGCCTCTTGAATGAATTTCATAGACGTCAAACCCATGGATTCAATAATCCGTCAGGTGATCTTGTGGGAGACTAAGGGCCTCTAAGGAATAAGGCCCCTGCCTTATTGCATTCCCCTTACAATCATCATGAATGACTATCATAGTCTACCCTCACGGCATCGTGGGTCTTCTCGAACTAGGTAATCGTTAACCTACAGTTCGAGCCATGGTGGGAGTGCTAGTAGGTTGTGGTAGGGATGTTGCCACACCTCTCCCTCAATGTCTCTGGTTGTCGTGCATGACCCCTCTACTACACATGTGAGTTTGGTCAGCAAGCTATCATCAACCTGCATCCATCAACGAATCATGTCAGCAATAATAATCAATCATCATAACATCTAATCATTTGTACACATGTCATATCAACCACATTCAAAACCTAAAAATCCACTCCCTGACTCAATCTAGAGTCCAAGGGGTTTCATCGATACCTCTGCATCCTCAATGTACAGAGTCCTGCACACTCAGGAAAACCTAGTCAATAACACCCGTCTATGTAAATACAAAAAAATGACATATCATCAATCCACAATATCTCATAATAATAATCAAAACAACCAATAGTATAATAACCCAGATCACTTGCACGCAAGTGTCCTCAAAGTATAAGTTTGCTCGGTGCTCGCAAGAGCGGGATGTTACATATAGAGAATTTTGTTATTTTTGTATTCATTATTTATGAATTTTTTTATCGACATTTAATAGGTCAATTTGGAAGTTGTTTGATAGTATGTTCTTAAAGAATGCATAAATTAATAATAAATCATGTTAGCAGACTCCAAATTTTTCCATATCAAAATTTTATTTGTGGGAAAAAAATAATGCTATGATAATCTATATGGACTTTGGTAATACCCTACTATGTTTTGTATTTAATGGATAAATTGTGTGTGTGTGTGTGTTTTAAATTGGACCAGTAGAAAAATGTTGCGTAAATCAAAAAAAATTGGGGGAACTCTAATTTTTCTCTACATTCATACTTAATACAAAAAAATGTACAAATACCCTCTTGAAGAGGATAACTCAAATTTGTGCATCAAAATTTTTCTATTTTTTTCAATTGTGTATTTTTGGAGATATTGAATTTTCATTTCACTGATTTATGATGAGATTAAAATGAAATATATATACATTTTAGAAGAAAATTAATATGATGAAATCAGAGAAAAATTGTATGGTTGGAAATTATATTAGATGTTGAATCTAATAGTATTACATCTTACTACAATTGTAATATTTCATAGGGTCCACTCCTTCTGAAGTTGAAGAAACTTGGAAAAAATCTATGTTGATTTGTTTTTGAAGTATTTCTAGGTTTTTAGCTGAATGTTAACTTATTTAGCCAAAAGTTAAAATGAACAAAAAAATCAAGTTTTCAATCAAACATTTAGTTTTTAACAGAAAATATAAAGGTAAAGATTTCACGACAAATAGTTGGTCGAAAAGATGGAAAAAAAAGAACTTTCATTTCACATGAAATTGATACTTATAATTTTGACTAAAAGAACAAGTATCCAAATAAAACATACACCACTTCATTATGTTCCTAGTAGGGTGATCCAGGAGGATCTAAGGAATGCTCACAGAGATCCAGGAGGATCCAAAATGCTCACAGAGGTTCCAGGGGTCCATAAATGTTCAAAATTCGACTGTCTCAAATCGTCCCAAAAATTACATCACTGAGTAGAGCTCATCGTCCACTTTCCAACATTGCAAAAGGAAAGTCACATAGAGCTCCTATGCAAAAGTCATGGGAAATCAAAGTTTAAGTCAACCCATGTCAAAGTCAAAAGTCAAAGGGGTAAAAGGATAAGTGTCATGTTCGTGCAATGACATGTGGCACGATCGTACAGGTGATGTGGAAACACCCCAAGGTGCCATGTGGACCGATCATATAGCTGACTAGGAAAAATAGGTGGTTCAATCATAGGTTGAAAAATGGTATCCAAGTGGTATCCAAGTGGTCCAGTGGTTTTTTGACATGTGGTAAGGTTAGCCAATGAGAGGTTACCATGTGGCAACCCCTCATTGGCCAATAATGGTTTATGTTATGTAAAATTTTATACATTTCAGGGGAATCAAATCTATGACCTTTGTGACCACCCAAAGTCTTCACATAACCCTCGACACCAACGCACCACACAATGTTTATTATTATCCATATGGAAAACAATGTATATATTTTAATATAAGGTTTTATATGTGTGGCCAAAGGGTCGAGGGCCTAATCCCTCGACCCTTGGCCCATGCACATACCATGCAACCAATATATAGAGAAGAGGAGGGCTTAACACATATATTTCGGTGGATTTTATATAACCAAATGTTATGGTTATAACATATAATATCTGTTTCCAAAAATCGTGTGGTTGGTAAGTTATATATAACATATAGTTATATGTTATAATTAAAACATAACCAATGGAATATGCGTGGAAAGGAATAGAACCTGTAACCTCCACTAAGTTAGCACATGGTTCTAACCAATATTCCACCGACCCATATATAGCAGAGATTCTCGCTAAAATTAGTAACAAGTTGCCCACTAAATCTAACGGGAGGTTGGTCGATCTTGCCTATATATTGGAAACGGATCCCAATGTTTACATGCATCCCTATGAAAATGTTTCAAGGTGCATAGATACTAAGACAAAGAATGGATCCTGAGACTATTATGGTATGGAAATATGTTCAAGTACAAGCCAAGTTTGGTGTTGCACCATAAAGCGTGTCGAATGGTACCTTGAAAAAATTTCAAGTGTTTTATATCAATTCTGCATGATTTTTTGCAAGGATCATGAATATGAAGTATGTTTTGTTATTTTAGGTCATTTGTAAAAAAAATTTCTCAATTTTTCATTAATGGTCATTTAATGCATTGTTTTGCATACTGAAGAGCGTGAAATTGAGCTAGTTTGGAAATTGATAGACTTTATAGTAAAAAATTACAGAATTTTGCAAGGATTTCAATGGTGAAGTTATTTTATTGTTTTGAGTAATGTGATTTAAGAGAATCCATTAAATTGGTATATGTGAGTCATTTTACATGTGTTTTTTATACTTGAGATGGGGAAGGCAATTTTCATTGGAATGAATGGAACTTAAAGATGTAAAAAATAAATTTGTAATTTGAGTTCTTTTATTTTTTGTTGTGTCATATCACTGTCATCAAGCAATATAATATTCAATTTATGAGTTTTTGGGTTCAAATCATGACATCATAATTTTTCAAACCACCCCAATACTATCAATGAATTATTCTGGATCAAGTTAGATACTGCATCTATATATGTAAATAATTAAGTGGTGTCTAAGGATTTTTGGATCATGATGGTATCAGAGCTAGTTTTAGTGTGTGTTGCAAGTTGTTGTTGTGATGAGATCCAAGAGTTCATTTGGTGAAGATCTTGAATTATATTTTCAAGAAAACAAGATGAGTAACATTCTCATGAAATTGAGGCTGCAAAAGAACATTAATCGAAAAATCCAGAGAGAGAATTCTAAGTTAAGAATGCAGTTGCAAGCTCTTGAGGAAAAGTATCAAAGGTTGCAAGATTGACTGTTATGTCATGAATATTTACACATGAGTATTTTTCATGAATTAGAGAGAAATTTGCATATGGCGCCATCAATCAGTAAAATTGGACAAGAAGAGAATGAGATAGTCTCTATTGCATTATCTCCTTCCAAGAACATGATTGAGAAAGAAGACTCTTCATATTCTCATCAAGATGGAGAGTGCTTGAGGGCAGCTGAAGCAAAGAGAACCTCTGATGAAGAAGTCCTACATAAGAAATTGGCCTTACCTTCTAGTCCAGAGAAAAGCAACATGTTCAAGTCATCTCGAGGGAAAGATGTGCATGCTACAAACGAAGGAATGAAGACTTTTTCCGCTGGTGAATGGTTTATATATCCATGTGCTTCCTGTATAAATAACAACCATGATGTGGAGAAGTATCTGAGAATAAAATATTTGCAATTAAATCGCTCCTAAGAAGAAGGAAAATCATTCATCAAGTCAAAAGAAAAGGAGGAATGATAAGAAGAGGTCGTGGAACAAAACAATCTGCTCTTATTGTGGTAAGAGTGGACACCAGATTAAGAAGTGTTGGACACTTTACCCGGACTTATGTCTGAAGCAGAACCTTGAGGATGTGAAGACACGTCTAAGAAGACAAGCAACAACAACTCCAGATGAAGTCAATGGTCTTCCTGAAAGGATTGGGAAAGAATACTTCCTGATGGCTGGTCTTGGAAAAGTGATATATGAAGACATCGAAGAATGGTTCATGGAAAGTGGCTCATATCACCACATGACAAGGATGAGATAAATATTTTTGACTTTCTCAGAATCCGACACAGATTGCTTTATGTGATCTGGAACCAAAACTAGACAAGCAGTAAAGGGCTATGGATATGTAATATCCCAGCTCGAATCAGGAGTATTTTTGGGAATCAAACATATATTGTATGTTCCATAATTAAAGGTAAATATGCTCTCAGTTGTAGCATTTGAGGATGAACTCTATGCATTTTTATTCCATAATGGTTGAGTACTTGTGTATTCAAGGGAAGCTACTCCAAACACAACAATAGTACTTGGTATCTGAAAAGAGAGGTTATATAGGTTACTGGGAAGACCAATAGTTTGTTATAATGGTTACTTGGATTCAACATCAAATTATGCATCAGATTCAATTTTAGATTCAACATCAATGTCGGAGGCATTGTCAGAGGTCGAAAGTTGCGAGACTCCTCCCACTACATTGGGGAGAATAAGTCCATAAGTAAACCATCTAAAAATTTTGTAAATATGTATATTTGTAAAAGTAATATGCATATGTGTAAATCTCCTAAATTCTATTAGAAGGCCTATAAGTCAATCATTGTAAATTACAAGAGTGAGAGGGACTCTATAAATTTCTATATTTCCACCTTGTATGAGTGAGAGGAATTTTGTAAAGAGAGTTTCTATATTTCCACCTTATATGTTGTAAAGAGTGAGAATAATCTCGTTACAAATTTCTAGAAAGTCGCATTTACACTTTGTTATAGAGTGAGAGGAATCTTGTTAAAGAGATTTTTGGATAGTTTCCTATACATATTGTTTTACAGTGAGAGGAATCTCATTGTAAATATTTTTAAAGCCTTTAGACAACAATATCGACAAATGTATTTTCTTGTAATCAGCTAAAAGGCTACATATGGATCGAATTGTCTAAGACAACATTCTTGATTATGAAGAACTGAAAAAGAAGGAACAGAAGGATGCAGGTAGTTGGAACATGTAGTTCAGGAGCGGAAAGAGCATCGAAGTAATGTGAAACTTTCTAGAGATGGTAAAGGATAAGTGATCCTCTTTAGAAATAAAAGGCACATAAAGTTGCATTCTATAATCATCTTTAAATATTATGTCATGTTCATATGGATGTATACCTTGAACATAAGAAATCAACTACAAATGATAATAGTACAAGAAGAATTGTTTTCCAAGGCATGAACGATAATGAACAGAGTATCCATTCAAGGAATTCTATAGATACATCAACAGTACAAGAACAGAGAGTCCAAATGGGCAAGGCATAGATCAACATTTGACTTGGTCTCACATTGGCCAAGATAGACTATCTTACACAAAAGGAGATGGGAGTGGATGTTGAAATATAGAATACAAGTATTGCAGAGATTCAGTGAACATGACTTTTGTTGTCAAGGAATCTATAAGCCAAAACTAGAGCTATATATACCATATTAGCTACAGTGCTAGAGGCCAGAGTCAAAGCTATATTCCAGAGAAGTAGATAAAAGTGCATTGATCTAGTACCTAAGATTGAATACCCAATATGAAGACTTATTTCCAAAAGAATCAGCAAGATGGAAGATGATGAAGCTTCATCACAAAGTTTTCAACTTTCCAATGGAAAAAATGACAAGTCACACGGAGCTCGTATGTAAAATCTATGGGTAATAAAATTTCAAGTCAACCAAGGTCAAATTCAAAAGTCAAAGGGGTAAAAGGACACATTTCATGTCTGTACAGTGACACGTGGCACAATTGTATAGGTGACGTGGCCACACCCCAAGGTGCCACATGGATTGATCGTACAACTGATTGGGCAACACATGTGGTTCAATCATAGGTTGAAAAGTGGCATCCAAGTGGTCCAATGGTTTGTTGACATGTGGCAAGTTTATCCAATGAGAAGCTTCCATGTGGAAACCCCTCTGCTAGTGGAGAAAATCCCCCTATATTGGGTCAAGGTACATGCAGAGCACTGGCTTCCCTTAAAAGACAGTTATATTTGTAAGATACTCCAAAACTATCTAAATTAAATGACAAGAGAGAGGAAATAAGGTCAGTAGGTGTACCTTTGGTCGTTGTGGCTAGTGTAGACCTATTTCACCTTTGCAACTTCCTATATTGCGGGTCTCCTCCCAAAGTCGACCTGCAAAAACTTAGGAAAACAATGCTACAATGTATACGATCTCTAATTATCACTTTCAACATTAAGATATAGACATAAATGCATTAATCAATAAAAAAATAAAGACATAATGTATTGGGATAGGAAATAACTCATTTATTCAATATGAAGATAAAACAGATTACAACCTTCTTCGGAAAATGCTTCATGAACCAAGTATGGGATCCTCTATCATTTCTCCAAGTGCGGCATTCCCATGCTTTCTTCTCACAACCAACTAATCTCTTAGTAAAAGGGAAAGGGTTGTATAAGGAGAAAGGGCTAGAGGGGAATGTTGAGGCCAAATCTCATAAAGGGATGAAAAACTTGGGCTAAGAAGGGGAAGGGATTTTGGCAGAGTTTATTTGTTCTCTTACTTGATGTTGTAAATGAGACCCCAAGACCTCTTTTTATATGAGAAAAATATGGTTATTCGGTTTGGGGATGGGATACAATGGGAAAAATGGTTGGGAAACCCTCAATAGCCTGTAAAATTCATCGAATTCCTTGCAATTTTTGGAGGTAAACGTAGTCTAAATAACATGCAGCTCACGTATTTACGCGAGCTAATTAGTATGCATCTCACGTGTGTATGCGAGTTGTAGTTCAGCAGGACACGTACATGTTCCAAAAAATGGTTTTTTAAGAAGAAACTTCAACAATATTTTGGCAAATTATGTAAGTGGAAAGGCCAATTCCATGTGTGCATAGGTAGGGCATTTTTGGACTATACCATATTCCCCCTAATGTGTGAGGTCAGAAGAGAAACTGATGGCCGAAATACATTACAATATATTTACCAGTGGGAAGGCACAGATTCGAGTGAGCCTGGGACCAGAGTTCGGGAGCGTGCCATCTGCAAAAAAATTATAATCTCTCTAAGGCGGGCATACCCATGCTCAAGATGAACTAATCATGGCTTCCAATCAAGTACACTGCAAATCCATGTCATATAAATTCCTAGATAAAGTGTATCCGTGAGAAATACACAACAAATCTACATCTCAAAATCAATCGATGATATACAAGTACAATATTATATGCATCTTCAAGAATCCCCTATGCCTATGGCTAGAGATGAGGACGTCATAGCTCGAGAAACAACTTCAATATCTTCAAAAGATCAAGTAGGAGTACAATAGGAGTGTAAGACTCACTACTCTGAGGTCTTCGACATGTCGTCAGGGAAAGACTGGAATATCTCGATCATCAGGCATAGAAATTCATTTCTTTTGAATTCTAACTTGACTGGACTCTCGGGATGGCTGACTCATGAAATTCAAGAGACAAACTACATAATGGTCGACTCAAGTTGGATAAAACTACCCTTGGAAAAAAGCACGAAACATTATGAGACTTAGGCAACATAACATTGGCATAATTATGTGATACAGGAGGCACCACAAACTCTTCATATGTTTGGAAGAGTAACCAAATGAAGGAGGACACAAATCTATGTAATGAGAACAACTTCCTAAGGTCATACTAGATCCCAATGCTTGGAGAAAAAACGGAAGGATGTGCTTTGGCCAAGGGCGACTATCTTGCTACCAAAAAAAAAAGAATGTATATCTCGTCCCCTCTTTTTGGAATATTTGATTTTTTTTTCTTTTTCAAATTTTTAACGAGCTTGAAAAAGAATAAAATAATGCTACGTTGCAAAGGAGGAACGAGTGTCGCATGCAAGAAAAATAGTTCCCAATGCATGGAACATACTTATGATCAGTGCAAGGAGACAGGTGCAGGATAAGGACACTTGAGACAGTTCCTCCATGGGTCAAGGTATCAGACGGAGAGGACATCTCTTCAAAAACCTTTGAATGAATGTGACAGAGACAAGATCAATCAACTATCTTTTCAATTTTAAAGAGTCTGAAAAGAGCTTAACTATGGAATCACACCCTTTTACTAAGTTTAGTCTCCTTAGCTCGAAAAAAGTATAAAATATAACTTAGGATAAATCTCCCGGTGAGACGTATCTCTCGAGGCATACTTTTTTCCTGGAGAATTTATTGGCCAGAAAAAGGGGTAAACTTATGCGAAATAGATGCTCTTTCTAGACCAATTAGAGAGTGTGAAAGGAAAAAGGTCACTCAACAATATTTTCATATTTAGGGAGGATGAAAAGAGCTTAACTATGGAGTCTGAGGGGTTTCCTTTTTCATAAATAATCTCCAAGGCCTGAAAAAGAGATAAACCAAAACCAAGGAGAATGGCCCTTTTTCTAAAATTTAGTCCCTCGGGCCCAAAAAAGAGTTAAACTTAAGCCTGAGAATACTCTCCTAGTGAACCAAAACTCCTAGGGAATACCTTTATTCATGAATTAACCATCCAGACTGAAAAGGGGTAAACTATCGATGGACAGATGTCCCTTCAAATTTTAGTTTGGCGATCATGAAGGGAAACAAGATCACTCAGAAATCTTTTCAATTTTAGAGAGTCTGTAAAGGGATTAAAGAAGACTCCAGAGGGATTCTTTTCTTAAGTAATCTAAACAAGATCTAAAATAATATATAAGCTCTCGTTAGATATTACTTTCAAAGTTTAAGCGAGCTTGAAAGATAATAAACTATGCTCATAGGGAGTCCCTCGGGTAAAAGCCAGAAAAAGATGAGGAAGAATGAGGCTTCAACATACATTCATGGCGGGACTAAAAGGAATCTCTTGCTTATGAAGTGATTCAACATGGGCACCAAAAGGAAAACAAGGCTCTAACTAGGATTCCCAAGGAAGGAAGGATCTACCACATAAAGTACGACACACTGATCAACAAGGAAGGTTAGTGTCACAATTCATGGAGTCAATCCTAAGATGAAAAGAACTAGGAAATGGATAATGAAAAAATTGCAAGTAGGGAAAAACCTAACTTATATGTCAGTTTCGAGGTCAATACCTGCCAGAACAGATCGATACAATGAACAAAATTCAAAGAAAATTTTCTCCAAGATCCTGCATATAAGGTCAATAACACTCATCCAGAAGTTAATAGATCCAATATAGAGAAAAAATTCAGAAAATAAGAGGTTCTACTGAATACAAAGATTTAAAAAAACAAACCTGGACTATACAATATGGTACAAGACATCGCATATCCTTATGTCTCATTCATAGTACTAGTTCAGGTAGAGCCCATTGCTAGGCTCTGACCAAGAGTCTCTTCGATAGTCAACTTGGATAGTCTCCCAAAAGGGAAGAAAACACAAACCATGGTATAAGTCTTCCCATGGTATAGAAACCGTAGTCATGGCTCCAAGGATAGCCTCATCCGAAGGCAATTCAAAATCCAAGAAATCACGTGAACAAGGAGGGTCGACAGTCCCAAAGGGAGAAGAAAACTCACCATATTCCATATGATGATGAAGGTTTTGGCCAGGACTGGAAAAGTCTATTAGCAAAGAATCACAAGTACGAGGGCTTGAGGATCTACAAACAGTGAGATCAGACTCAAAAGGAGACTCAATATCACTTAGACCAAGAGGGGGAAGCAAGGGCTCCCATGCCCCCATTGGATAAAAAGACTGATCAATTGTCGAGACCATGTCTCAATAAGGAAAACATGATTGCATAGGTTCATGCTCATAAGCATTTGAACATCGAGGATAAGATGCTACATAATTAGCATGTGGCAAGGTAGATTCTACACGAACACTAGGAACATATAAAGGGGAAGCATGAACTAACGTTGAATTGGGATGGTGATTATCAAATTCCAGTTGGTCAATAGTGACAATGCTTCCATTGTGAGGGAAATTCATCACCCAGAAGAGCGTAGAAACCACAACATTCATAACATATACATAATCACTCCCGAGAGCATATTGAAATCTAATGGTCCTTGCACCACTATAACATCAATAAGGATAGTATTCCCACCTAACAAGATAGGAAACTGAGGAGGAACCCCCAAATATTCACTAGGACATCTATCAAAATCCAACAGCTCATGCGAAGCAGACATAAGCTCGAGAGATCCCAAAGCTTGCCAAGATGAGGAGGATAAAATACTTGCGGAGGCTCCTTCATCCACAATATATCGGTAAATGTTTTTTGAATTAACTTCAACCCTTATTTGAAAGGGTGAAAAAGAAGGAAGGTGAGGCTCAATGAGATTATTCCAATCAAAGGAAACCATCCTAGGACTTGGAGGGGGTGTGCTCAAAGTGAGAAGAATTCCCCCTTGTTCTAAAAG
>JASDQU011404627.1:19690-31108 GCA_032191745.1 Picea mariana
CAGCTACTCTAGCTTTCTCTATACCTGTATTCGTCTGATCTCTGGCCGCTGCCCCTGCTGTAACTAGCTTAGCCTCCAAATTTTTGATCAAGCGGTTTTTTCGCTTCAACTGTTCTTTTAGGGACTCGACAGAAAATTGAGTAGTTGTAGCAAAATCCCCCAGCGTCCCTGCTATCTAGGTTGCAAATTCCTCTTTTTTCATGGCTCTCCCATCAACAAGGATTTTAAATTTCTTAGCTACCGTGCTTGCTTCTTGATAAAGTTCTTGTCTCACAATGGTCGTTCTCTTCTTATCGAAGAAAATTTCGTTCGGAGGCAACTCTTCCACAGTTATGGGCATTATTTCTTCACCGAAAATCCATCCTGCTTCTGGGATCCCCTTTGTGGACTGTAGGGGAGTAACAGAAATGATGGGGTTGTCAATATTCTTGGATGATTTCCTCGGGGTAACAACTGGGGCTGGCTGGATTGGAGGATTGGGGATCTCGGCTTCTTGTTTTGAGCCCCCAGTTTGCTTCTTCTTTTTCTGTTGTTCCTCTTGGTGAGGTCCTGAATCTTTGGATCCCTTGGCTTCCATTTTCTGTACATCTACGGTCGGAGGGTTATTACCCTGTAAGACTGGCAGAAGGCAGCTCCTCCAGTGTTCCTGAAACTTGAAGAAATCAACCATCTCCTTGGGCGACAAGGTTTGAACCCGACTTAGGACCTCGATATAGGATCTCACCGCTCGAAAGATGTCATCATGAGGCGAATGCTCATGTTCATACATTTTAAGGCCACAACTCGCCATGTGATTTCCCATGATCCTGTGTGGGTCGTGCTTCTTGAACTCAATGTGGATCAATTTAATATCTTCCAAAGCCATTTCCTCGGCTTTTGCATGTCCGAAATATAATAAAGAATATGAATTCAAATGAATGGGGAAGGGTGGCCATACCTTCTTCAAAAATCCTTTAACCTCTTTGCTTATGCCACCAATCACAGTTTGCCTAGCGATTTCACGGCAAGCCAGCCTGTCCGGTATGAATAATGGTAGAGCATAGGGGGGAACAGAGGTGCCGAAAACCCTGATGCATGAAAAATTCTGCTTCTATGTACCAGTTGGCCACGTTGCTCAAGTTGGTGGTGATGTTATCTGAAATCCTGGGTGGTGGGTTGTTGAAGATGGAGATATACATTGGCACCATTACCCAATTGAAAATTTCATATATAAATTATGTTTCCTTATCTTCCCAAAGATTGGAGTGGTAGACATGGATAGGCTCAACATCAGATGGAGTCCAGCTCCATCTCATTAGAGGGAAAGGCGTCATGAAACAGACAACATCCATGATGTAGGCGGACATAAAAAATGAAGTGGCCTTTCCATTCGCCCTCTGCATCCGATATTCAGTAATCCGGCTTGTTAAACTGTCTGAAAAAAAATTAGCCCAGTCGAAAGAACAACCTTCAGTGACTGTATGAATGAGAGGCACCCATTGGAGAAAAAAATGTGTGGTGTCCTCCTTCCCATACAACCTACATGTCATCATTGCTATATATTTGAATTGCGGTTCCAGGGAAGAGATTGAATAAACTCTATTACCATCCACCCTGAACTTTGCGGGGTGCGAGACCCAATCTTTGATCAGATCAGACAGGCTTCTGTCGTATTGATCACATTCTTTCTACTTAAAACCTTCAAGAAACTCAGCATTGTGTGAGAAGTTTGGTGTGGGTAACAATTGGTACATCACCTGCAAATGTTATGGTCTGAAAGTCCCAATGGTAACCTTCTTCTCGTTGATAATGGTTCTGGTCGGGATATCCACATGATCTAATGCCCACCGGATCATATCATAATATGGAAGGAGTCATGACCTAGATGCTATCTTATGCATCTCTGATTGAATGATGATTTTGTATTTGGTGGCCAAATCGTCCGTCTCATTATCACTAGAATCATCTGAACAGTTCACCAATTTGGACTGAAGAACCTCGGAGACGTATGACCAGGTTCTGATAGAATCAACACTTCGGGGTGAAGTATCGGAAAAAGTATCTAAGACTTGCCCTGAACTTTCAACAATCGCCTTGGAAGCTTTTCATGGGGCCATGATAGAGGACTCTGACTTAGCTCTCCTGTAGTAAAAATGTGTATACATACAGAAATTAACCTGGTGAGAAAAGCTTCTTTGCGCAGGATAGAAATGGAATTTGAAACAATGAGAGAAAGAACTCTATATCTCGACCATTTAAAACCCTTGCATCCTTACGAACAGAACGATCAAATCGTTTTTTGAGAAAGATTTAGCAATAAAAACAAATATCTTCACCTATCACTTCAAATAAATGCTATAAATTTTGATGGGTCGTGACACAAGTTGGCGCAAAAATATTTAAATTTAACTCGTAGACGGTGCACGTTAATATTTTTATTAATGCACTGATTAATCTATCTTAGCTTCTTTAATCAGGTTTTCTTTAAACTTTAATCACCCTTTTCGGCGTTCGCCGTATCAGGAGATTTCACTTCTATCTTTCGAGCCCTTAAAACCCGAGATCGCGATGACGCGATCTAGTTAAGCAAAAACATGATCCAGATTAAGTGTTTAATTAATCAGTGTTTAATTAATATCGTGATTTTGTGACTCGGGGCTACGAAGGTAAAGTTTCTTGGAAGAGTGAATGTCGAGTCACAAAACCCCAACATTGTTTAACTACGGTTTAAAATGACTTACCCCAGACACTAACCCGAGTGACTTTTGAAACTATTTTGCAACTTCGCCTATTGGAGTTATGACGGTAAGACTTTTGGGGAGGTTGATCGCCGAGATGCGAAATCCCGACAGAACTTAACTAAGGTTTAAGGAACTTTACTCTCAGTGCTAACCTGTGTAAGCTTTCAAGGTTGTTTCGTGACTTCGCGCATCAGGGCTTGGAAACAGTGTGACTTGTAACTCTCGAAATGCGATATCCCGAGGTATAGAAAAGTGAAATTTGTTTCTCAACGGTTAAATGGCAATGGATTAGGAGTACAATGGCCATCGCCACTTCGCATATCGAGACTACGGAGATTTTCAATGGGTAAAGGTCATGAAGTAAAAGAAAACTTAAGGGCCAACCTTTGATTTTAAGAATTACATTGAAACTAGTTGAAAAAGGTGGCTCCAACATAGGCTCCAACTAGGGATCCCGTCTCCCTGCGAGACGAGAAGAATAGTAGACCACGTGCCTGTATTGGGTAAATGGAGTCATTGGTTTTACTTCTGCGAAACTTGCTTAAGGGAAGGGGATACAGAGGGAAGAAGAGATTTCGTCTTTTACTTCTGAAAAGATTTTCAACACTCAAATGTGTTTCAAACTCAGCTACAACCCCTTTCATGACTTCCTCTTTCTCGTTACTAAATTCAGGTCTGCCTTAAGAAAATCAAAACAGTCCTAGGAAATCCAATAGATCTTGTGGTTTTTGGCTTGCATCAAATGAGGTAAATTACATGTTTTTTAATCAGGGAGCCCTGTCCGAACTTGGGGTGAAGATCGGGTTTCAATAAAGTTGATAACTAGAGTAGAGTGAGATTCACGTATGACAGCCTTATAGATATCTCAGATATTGCTTCACTGCCAGTGAGCCTGTTCAGTACCCCGGTGAAGTTATCTGGCCCTTTTTATTGAATTTCCTTTCACCACTTCGGAATATATTTATGCATTTAAATGCTGAGACGAGGGCAATGATTTATGAATTTCCTTTCATCGTCTATTTGGACTAGATGGGGGAAATCAAATATGAATTTCCTTTCACCATCTGTCTCATAATTTAATTTTTAGAACACGAAGTCGGGGCAATCAATTTGTATGAGGGATGATATCTGTGTAATATTTGCAGTGGAGATCTGTCAACTTACTTTGATTACTCGGTACGAACCTTCCCTTAACTTTCAAAACACCTTAGCCCGCAGGGAAAAAGAGGAAAGATTATTTCCAGGGGCCTTCCTTCGAGCAAGCCTCAATCCTTCGAAACTGTTAAAAAAACTAGAAGAGTCAGGATCAACCTAGGCACTTCCTTCGAGCAAGCCTCAATCCTTCGAAACTGTTAAAAAACCTAGAAGAGTCAGGATCAACCTAGGCATAACTTTATTTAGTAAGAGACTGAGGAGTTCTCAAGAATGGCTTACTTTCTAAAATCTCCTTTACAGCTTCCAAAGCTAAAATGTAATCTCTTCTCCCTATGTATGGAACCCAGAAAGATGCTTGTTATTTATTTTTATTTTTATTTTTAAAAGGTAAGTCTACGGACAAACAAAAAAAATGATGAAAAGAGATCTGCAATTCGAAACACAGGGGTTATAAACTAAAACCAACTTTTGGGACCCTTTTCTAGAGACGCTTTACTTTATCTACTTATTTTAATTACTTTCTATCTTTGTCTAGGTGAAACTCTTAGGACCCAGAGTAAGGAGTCATTCTTTTAATCACCAGTCAAGAGAAAACATTATATTTATGAGATCATTACGGCGCTTTGGAGACCTTCGTTTAAAAAATAAAATTCTCAGGAATTCGTACCTTTGCCTTACCATTTTAAAATAACCGAAAACCTTTTCTATCACATGTTTTCGGTGAATTTAGTCTCCAATATATGAATTTTTGTTTTCTCCTTTCGCTCATTTAGGTTGCAAGCTGAAATCCTGTAAACACGAAGAGTGCCTTTTAAAAGAGCTGAATGTATTGAAAATTTTGTATCTCTACTTCTACAAAAATCACTGACCTAATTAATTAGAGGTGAAAGTAAACTTACCCAAAAGAAATTATGAAACAGAAAGAAAATACAAACCGGTATATACAATGGAAATTTTGGGGAACCAATTATTGCATATAGTGTTTTAAATAACACCCGTTGACAGGGGCGTTGAAGATTTTACCGTTCAGGTTTTCTAATAGAAACGAATTTTTTTCCTTCAGAAGCTGCGACTTTGAATGGTCTGTACCAGATATGACCGAATTTATCGTGTTTCACCAAATCTTCCTTTCTAGCATCCCATTTCAAGACCAAATCGCCAGGGAGAAACTCTTTGTCTTTTGCCTTACGGTCGAATAACGTTTTCATGTCATCTTGGTAATTTTTAAACCTTTTGTCCACTTCGACCCTGTGCTGTTGTACTTCGATCAACTGGTTTATCCTTCTTGTAACATGATTTGGTTCTTCTTTCTCATCTTGCCACAGTTTCATTACAGGAAGTGCTAGGTTTATGGGTAATACCATGTCAGTCCCGTACACCATTTGGAAAGGAGAGGTGCCAATATATTTTTTCATGCCTATTCGGTTTTCCCATAAAGCATATTTCAAATGCACGTGCCAAGATTTTTTGTTCTCGTTCAACACTTTCTTAATTACATTGATCAGACTCTTGTTTAAAGACTCGGCTAGTCCATTTCCTTGGGGGTAATATGCCATGGAATGGCTGAGCATGATATTGTACTTTTGGCAAAAATTGATCATAGCCATAGATTTAAAAGCCTGGGCGTTATCTGTGACTATCTTCCGGGGGCAGCCGAATCTAGATAAAATGTTTTCTTCTAGGAAATCTATTACCACTGACTCTGTTTCCCTTCTTGTTGGAATAGCCTCCACCCATTTAGTGAAGTAATCTGTGGCAGTCAAGATCCATTTGTGTTGAGTGCTAGAATGGGGGTTAATTTCGCCTATAAAATCTAGTCCCCATTACTGAAAAGGAGCTTATGTTTTGATCGAGACTAACGGTAGCGCTGGGAGTTTATGCTTGCCTGCGAACAATTGGCAAGGGTTGTAGGTTCTGACTTTGGCATTGACGTCTAAGAAGAGTTTTGGCCAGTAATACCTTTCCCTTATGATCTTATAAGCTGTCGCCCTTGAAGCATGATGTCCCCCACACACTCCTTCGTGAAATTCGCTTATGACCTTCTCTGTTTCTTATTCAACCAAACAAACCAACAGGAAGCCAAGTGGGTCTTTCCAATACAATTGACATTCAGATATACAGTACTTGACCGCATGTATTTTTAGCGTCCTGGCTTTGGATGGAGATAATTCACTCGGGCATTTCAATGTTAGCAGGTAGGACACTATGTTTTTGTACCAATCAGATGAGGCAAACTTTTCTTTGATTCGGATTGCACTTGTTTGCTCATCGAGCTCATTCAGTTCCACATCCTCTTCAATTCCCTATAGGCCTTTTATACCAAGGGCTCTGAAATTTGATTTAGCTAAAAGTTTAGCCAAACCTTGTCCCTTTACTAGTCTCATCGGTTTTATCTCCAGATCAAATTCTTGAATTTTAGCGAGCCACCGTCCCCTTTTTCCATCACTGCCAGACTGAACCAAAATGTCTTTTACAGAGCTAGTGGTTACGTACGCAATTATCTTGGAATGCAACACATAAGTTCTAAAAGCCTTTAATGCCTTCACCATAGCATATTCTTGTTTTTCCATTATATCGTATTTGAGTTCCGCATCTCTGAGAATTTTGCTAAAAAAGGCTATCGGTTGTTCGAAACCTTCTTCATTTTTTTGGAGGAGTACCACGGCAATTATATGTTCGGAGGTGAACGAGAAAATAAGAAAATCCTTTAGATAGTCAGGGCTTGCCAGTACAGGTGCCTCGCATATAACCTTCTTTATGTGTGCAAATGATTCTTTGGCCTCTGCTGTCCATTCCACTTTGTTGTTTTTCTTTAACATATCTATGATCAATTTCACAATTTCAGCAAAGTTTGGGATAAACCTCCTCAAGAAATTTATCTTTCCTAAGAATGACTGAATTTCCTTTACATTTCTAGGAATATTTATTGTGTCTATAGCTTCAACCCTCCTAGGATCAATTTTAATTCCGTCTCGAGACACAATATGGCCCAGAAGTTTACCTTCTTGCATGGCAAAGTGATACATTTTGGGGTTTAAAGATAAACCAAACCTGCGGCATTTTTCAAAAGTCTGCTTGAGATGTATTAAATGATCTTCGTCAGATTTAGAAAAAACAGTTAGATCATCGAGATAGATAACCATGAACTTGTCTCTTTCGCCGATGAAAGTGATATCCATAGCACATTGGAAGGTGGAACATGTATTCATTAGACCAAAAGGCATCTTATCATACATGAATGTACCCTAAGGGGTAGTGAAGGATGTTTTTTCTTTATCATGTTCATTTACGGTAATTTGATTGTACCTGGAGAAACCGTCGATTATCGACATCCTATTTGCCCCAAATACCTTTTCTAATACGTGATCCATTTTGGGCAGAGGGTAGTTGTCTTTGAGGGAGGACTTATTTAGATTTCTAAAATCAACACACAGTCTAATCTCCTCGTTCTTCTTTCTAACCGGGACCAGGTTTGCTACCCAATTGGAGTATCTCAGTGGTACTATAATCTTTGCATCCAAGAGATTCTTAACTTCCCTTTAGACCATGGGAAATAAGATAGGGTTGATTTGTCTAAGCTTTTTTCTAAAGGGTTTGACACCAGGCTTCAGGGGTATCTTGTGTTCAATCATAGTGGTGTCGTAGGTTCTTAGTTCTTTGTAAGACCAAGCGAAAACGTCTTTATACCATGCGAGTAAATCTTTATACTTGCTTTTTACCTTAGGAGGAAGATACTTTGATATTTTTACCATCCTAAGCTCCTCTTTGGTCCCTACGTCACAGTCTTCAACCTCTTCTGATTGGGGTTGCATAATGGATTTTAAGGGCATATCATTCTGATCAAATAGTCTCTCTAAGGGGATTAGTCCCTTTGGAATCTAATTATTCTTTAAAACCAACATGCGATGGTTAGCAATTTTTTCTCAGAACTCCTGAGGCTCCTCTCCCTCTTGCATAAGCTAGGTATGATCATTTTGGTCTTCCTAGTCAATGTGGGTTTCAGAGAAATCACCTACCATTTCCAGGAATTTTCTGATATGTTCGTCATCCTCGAAAACATGCCAGTGTTGTATATTGTTTTGTATGGATGGTATGTGCCTTACCTTTATGCGGTACTTTAATTTGAAAGTGGTGGGAGGTACGAAAGTTGAAGCCGCTTTGGCCAGTGAATTGACTTGCTGGTTTTCGGCCCGTGGGATGAAATGAACCTTTACCAATGAAAATAAATTTTCTATAAGATCCCAGGCACAATTTCTATAAGATCTCAATCTTGGGTGCTTGGCCTGGTAGTCCTGATTTATCTGCTTCACTATCAACTATGCATCTCCGTAAACTTCCAGGTTCTTTATGTTCAACTTCCTAGCTGCTTCCAACCCTAAGACTAAGGCTTCATACTCACAGACATTATTTGTGTAGTCTATATCCCACTGAAGCCTGTAACAGAAAGGGATAAAAAAATCATTTTTAGGTGCCACAAAAAGTACTCCTACACCTTCTCCTTCACATAACAGGGCACCATCAAAAAACATTTTCCAAATCCCAGTACTATACGTATTTTCATATATCTTTCCTAATTCATTATTTTTTAAGCAATTCTCTTCTGCATAGCTATTTACATCATCTTCAAAAGACATAATACAATTTCCTAGATCTTTATCGGCAATATAAACAGGAAAATTGTTAGGATTCTGAGGGTCACTCACTATGTAGGCTAGCCTCGTTTCCCTGTATAATCGAGTAAGTTGTCCACCAAACACAGGGATCGTGGCGTAGGTCATGTCTAGTTGAAGAGACCCACCCAGCTTGGCTCCCCATGACCTAGATAGCAGTAAGCCATACTTTGGGGGTATATCGGCAATAACCACATCCATCAAGACGCTTTTCACCGGGACCTGCGAAAGAGTGACTACTAAATATTTTATCATACCCATGCACTTAACTCTTCTTGAATCGAAAGTGTAGAGATCTCCATAGGGCCTAGTGATCTCGAGGCCTAGTGTATCCATAATAGTTTTGGGCATCACATTATGTGAGGCCCCAGAGTCTAACATGCAGTTATGCAGCAGTCGATCATGCACATTCAGAGTGATATAGAAAGGAGCTACGGTGTCTCTGGCACCCTCGAAATGTGGACCAAAAGTGATATTTGGTTTATCATCTTCCAAGTTTATCATGTCAGAGTGACTTTATAGCTCTGAAAAATCTATCGCTTTGGTCATCTGCTTCCGATATACAAGATTCTTCGCTAATTCTACCAGAGGGATTGGTATTTTTATCTTATTTATCTCATTTTTGACACTGAACCCTCCACTACCTTTGTCCATTTCTTTGGTTGAAACCCCGGACTCCTTCTTTTCCAATTTATTTGTTTGTGTTGATTTATAACCCATGATTTTATCTAACGATATATGTGTTTCAGTTGTCTTGGTTTCCTTTGTTTGGGTCTCAACCTCCTTTATTTTTGGATCTAGTGATTCTGACCCTTTTATTTTGCTATTAGATGTCTCTTTTGGGGAAGGCTCATAATCTTCACCTTTAGGGAGAATTTTCTTGGGTTGAGAAGTCAACGCAGTTTTGTTTTTAGGCCTCAGGTTACACCTAGGTTGGACCTCAGCGATTACAGAATCGGTCGTTTCTTGACATACAACGAAATCAGTGTTGTTTATGTCATCATATTTATTTAACAGTTGTTGTGTGTTTAAGGACTTCTTGTAATATTCTTCGGTTAAAAAAGGCTGAGTGCAATCATCACCCAAATTGTCACATCTTCTTCCAGATCCTCGAAATCTTGCAGGTCATTTCCTCCTATAAAATTTTCATTTTTTAAAGGGGTTTGAATTCTCTGGTCTTCATTTTTAATCTTCCTTTGTTGATTTTGAGGATTGGGATTTCTTCTGAATTCCTTCTTAATGAAAGGATTGGCCTTGGATTGATCTAGCTTCATTCTGGAAATATTATTCGATAACTCCTTAATTATCCTAGCCATATCATCCATTTTCTTGTCTGTGGATCTATTTGACCCTAAGGGTCCCACTTGTTCCGTAAAACATTTGTTTTCTCAGTTTTCCATTTCTACCTTGGTTTTCAATTTGCCAGAACCCATCATATTAGATTCAATTTTTATGGCATCATCTTGCATTCGGGTTAGGGTAGACCCCTCCTTTCTCTCAAAAGAAGTGTGAACTCGGGTTCAATGGCTCCCGCAAAGGTTACCTTGGCTGCAGGTTGGGATGGTTTAACTTCGACCAGGATCTTATTATATAATTTGTTAAATCTTTGAATGAATTCCATAACAGTTTCCGAAGTATTTTTCTTTAAAGAGCCGAACTGTGTCAAATAATACAAATGGTCTTTCCTTTCACCCCATTGTCTAAGAAAGGAGTCTTCTAGGGCATCATAGGATAATATCGATCCTGTGGGTAGACTTCGAAACCAGGTTTGTACCTGTCCTTTGAAAGTCTGAACAAACAACCTCAAATATACATCTTCATGTTCTAGACCTAGGATATCGGCGAACTAATCAAAGAAGTTTATATGTTCGACTGCAGTCAAGTCTCCTTCCCCTGTAAATTTAGGTAATTTTTTTATGTAATTTTCAGGAAGGTCATGGAGAAGAACGAGCAGGACCAAAGGCACATATCTCGCAGCTACTTTAGCGAAAACTATGGGAGGCAGGGGAGGTCCTTTTCCCCCCACTCCTCCTCCTATATCCACTCCACCTCCTCCTCCGACGGCCACCATCGATACTACCAAATAGGGAAAAGGTGTGTTATATAGAGGGTTCTGGAAGACTAAAAGTAAATTTCTAGCTTCTTCGACAGATGAGAAAAGCGAAGACGGGTGAAAAGAGATGAGAGGACTTGGCTCCTCGGACTTGTAAGAGATGAAATCAGGGGAATCCGCGGGTGTGGAATTTGAGTATATGGTATACTCTTCGAGACTTGGTGGGGTTGTGAAATCTAACTAAAGAGTCGGCAGGATATCAATCTCTGATAAATTTACTGTGGGGTTTTTACCTTTGTGTATGCCAAAGGTTGTCAGATGTATTCCACTTTTAACCTCACAGAGAGTTAGAGTTGGGTTGATGGTTTCAGGGAGGGGATTGTGTGAAGTTGAAGGTTCAAAGGAACTCTTGGTATTGGATTGTGGGTGCTTAAGTTGGTAGACTGCAGTGGTTGGCTTAAGGGAACCTCTAGCTTTCAATATTTTTTCTGGATCGGAAACGAGGGTAGTCTGTTTACCCTCCGGGTTTTGTTTCATATTCCTTCGACCAGATGCCAGCTTATTTAAACGTGGATTCACCAATTGAAAGATAATAAAATCCTTTAGAAGGTGTTCACTCTTTGTTCACTATCAAAGGGAGAAACTTGCAAAAATGTCATTCTTCCCAGGGAAAAGGTTTCGTAACTTCATCCCCGACAATGGTGCTAGAAAGATGTTGTTCCAAAGTCTGTACTTAAGGCTTAGAAAGTAGAGTGTCTAGGCATATGAACATGATTAAAGGATAAAAAAGGGGGAAGAATCAACCTTCAGGAAAGGAATC
>JASDQU011404627.1:34400-45750 GCA_032191745.1 Picea mariana
TTCAAAAGGAGAGAGTCTCTATTACAATCGACCAAAAAGGTCCAACCTCTTTTCTTTCTTCTAATTACATATTTATACAACTTCTACATGCTAGGATATCAATCGTCCCAGGAGTTTTTTCGGTTACAAAAGGAGATTTATGCTTTCCAATTCTTTGCATTTGTCCTCTTTCGAGCGGATGGATCACCTTCCTTTCTTTAAACTTTGGGTTTTTAAAAACAGAACGGGCAGACATATGTCATTATTTGGTGCCCGAAAACTGTCCCTTTGCCTGTTGTGTGCAAGTGACGCACCTCTCCACCAGCTGGGTTATCAACCTGGAATGTTCCACTTGGTTGTTTTCCTCGAAGGTGTAATAATGCTTCGCTAACTGTGGCAACCTTCCTCCTACTTGTCGATCTTTAGTAGTGATAGAACATAACAATACACTTGGCTTTCTTAGCCACTTATCCACCTGGACTATATCTGTCTGAGTTACCTATGTTATTTCAATTTGCCCTCTTTCCTCATTCTCCTTGATGTTGATAAGGTGCTTGGCTATATCCACCCAGCCCAGTGTCCCTGTGCTGCTTTCACTATCAAGACCCAACAAACTTTCATCTATCTCCCTGAGAGTTTCTTCACAAAAATTTCTCACCTCTTTAGCTCGCTCTCTGCTCTCTCATATATTTCGTTCCCATGCCTTCAGTAAGATGTTACCTCTGGTCTACTCTAGGACGGAGAGCTTGGAACTACTGCCCAGTTCCTTTTTCGTCGTGGCTATAACAGCCTCTTGGAAAATGACCCGAGCCGCCCCAACTTCTCTTTCTCTCAAGGAGATGTCTTCCAGCACTCAATCAATGATTTGGTAGAGGTTTTGAATGGTCTCCAACTTAGCAAGTAAATCTTGCTGGGCTGTTGACACTCTTCTTCGAATTTCTATGGCTTGGGATTGAAATATCCCGATATCTATCACATGTCTTTCGGAAAAATTTAATTTGGCCTGTAATTTCCCTATTAACTCCTCTTGCTGGCTTATTTGTGATTGGCTGGTCTGGGCCACCTGCCATATTTGTTCGAGATCGGACTTGATTCGTTCGATTTATTTTTGATTAGCTGCTCTAGCTTGCTCTATACCTTTGTTCGTTTGATCTCTAGCCACTACCTCTGCTGTAACTAGCTTAGCCTCCAAAGTTTTGATCAAGTGGTTTTTTCGCTTCAACTGTTCTTTTAGGGACTCGACAGAAAATTGGTTGGCTGTAGAAAAAGCCCCTAACATCCCTTCTATCTGGGTTGCAAATTCCTCTTTTTTCATGGATCTCCCATCAACAAGGATTTTAAATTTCTTAGCTACCATGCCTGCTTCTTGATAAATTTCTTGTCTCACAACGACCTTTCTCTTCTTATCGAAGAAAAATTCATTCAGAGGAAACTCTTCCACAGTTATGGGCATTAGTTCTTCGCTGAAAATCCATCCTGCTTTTGGGATCCCCTTTGTGGACTGTAGGGGAGTAATAGAAATGATGGGGTTGTCGATCTGCTTGGATGATTTCCCCGGGGTAACAATCAGGGCTGGCTGGCTTGGAGGATTGGGGATCTCAGCTTCTTGTTTCGGGCCCCTAGTTTGCTTCTTCTTTTCCTGTTGTTCCTCCTTGTCAGGTCCTGAATCTTTGGAGCCCTTGGCTTTCATTTTCTGTACATCTGCGGTTGAAGGGTTCTTACCTGGTAATACTGGGGGAAGGAAGCTCCTCCGGTGTTCCTGAAGCTTGAAGAAATCAACCATCTCCTCGGGCGACAAGGTTTGAACCTGACTTAGGACCTCAGTATAGGAACTCGCCCCTTGGAAGATGTTGTCATGAGGAGAATGCTCATGTTCATACCTTTTAAGGCCACAACTCGCCATGTGATTGCCCACGATCTTGTGTGGGTCGTGCTTCTTGAAATCAATGTGGATCAATTTAATATCTTCCAAATCCATTGCTTCGGATTTCGTGTGTCTGAAATATGATAAATAATATGAATTCAAATGAATGGGGAAGGGAGGCCATACCTTCTTCGAAAATCCTTTAAACTTTTTTCTTATGCCAGCAATCACAGTTTGCCTAGCGATTTCATGGCAAGCCATCATGTCCAGTATGAATAATGGTAGAGCATAGGGGGGAAAAAAGGTTTCGAAAACCCTGATGTATGAAAAATATGCCTCTACGTACCATTCGGCCACGTTGCTCAAGTTGGTGGCAATGCTATCTGAAATCCTGGGCGGTGGGTTGTTGAAGATGGAGATATGCACTGGCACCATTACCTATTTGAAAATTTCATATATAAATTATGTTTCCTTATCTTCCCAAAGTTTGGAGTGGTAGACATGGATAGGCTCAGCTTCAGATGGAGTCCAGCTCCAGCGCATTAGATGGAAAGGCGTCATGAAACATACAGCATCCATGATGTAGGCAGACATAAAAAATGAAGCGGCCTTTCCATTCGCCCTCTGCATCCACTATTCAGTAATCCGGCTGGTTAAACTGTCTGACAACAATGTAGCCCAGTCAAAAGAACAACCTTCATTGATTGTATGAATGAGAGGCACCCACTGGAGAAAAAAATGTGTGGTGTCCTCCTTCCTGTACAACCTACATGTCATCATTACTATATATTTGAATTGCGGTTCCAGGGAAGAGATTGAATAAACTCTGTTACCGTCCGCCCTGAACTTTGTGGGGTGCGAGACCTAATCTTTGATCAGATCAGACATGCCTCTACCATATTGCTCGCATTCTTTCTGCTTAAAACCTTCCAGAAACTCGGCATTGTGTGAGAAGTTTGGTGTGGGTGACAATTGGTACATCACCTACAAATGTTCTGGTCTGAAAGTCCCAATGGTCACCTTTTGCTTGTTGATAATGGTTTTGGTTGGGATATCCACATGATCTAATGCCCATCGGATCATATCATAATAAGGAAGGAGTCGTGGTCTGGCCGCTATCTTATGCATCTCTTATTCAATGATGATTTGTATTTGGTGGCCAAATCATCCTTCTCATTATCACTAGAATCATCTAAACAGTTCACCAATTCGGACTCAAGAACCTCGAAGACGTATGACCAGGTTCTGACAGAATAAACACTTCGGGGTGAAGTATTAGAAACAATACCTAAGCCTTGTCCTGAACTCTCAGCAATCTCCTTGGAAGCTTTTCATGGGGCCATGATAGAGGACTCTGACTTAGCTCTCCTGCAGTAAAAATGTGTATACATACATAAATTAGCCTGGTGAGAAAAGATTCTTTGCGCAGGATAGAAATGGAATTTGAAACAATAAGAGAAAGAACTCTATATCTCAACCATTTAAAACCCCGACGTCCTTACGAACGGAACGGTCAAATCATTTTTTGAGAAATATTTAGCAATGAAAACAAATATCTTCACCTATTACTTCAAATAAATGCTATAAATTTTGACGGATCGTGACACGAGTTGGCACAAAAATATTTAAATTTAACCCGTAGACGGTGCGCGTTAATATTTTTATTAATGCACTGATTAATCTGGCTTAGCTTCTTTAAATAGGTTTTCTTTAAACTTTAATCACCCTTTTCGGCATTCACTGTATTGGGAGATTTCACTTCTATCTTTTGAGCCCTTAAGACCTGAGATCGCGATGACACGATCTAGTTAAGAAAAAACGTGATCCGAATTAAGTGTTTAATTAATATCGTGATTTCGTTAATATCATGATTTCGTGACTCAGGGCTATGAAGGTATAGTTTCTTGGAAGAGTGAATGTCGAGTCCCAAAACCCCGACATTGTTTAACTACAGTTTAAAATGACTTACCCCTGACACTAACCCGGGTGACTTTTGAAACTATTTCGCAACTTCGCCTATTGGAGTTATGATGGTAAGACTTTTTGGGAGGGCGATCGTCGAGACACGAAATCTGGATAGAACTTAACTAAGGTTTAAGGAACTTTACTCTCTATGCTAACATGGGTAACCTTTCAAGGTTGTTTCGCGACTTTAGGCATCGGGGCTTGGAAACAGTGTGACATGTAACTCCCGAAACGCGATATCCCGAGGTATAGAAAAGTGAAAAAGTTTTCTCAATGGTTAAATGGAAATGGCTTAGGAGTACAACGACCATTTCAACTTCACATATCGGGACTACGGATATTTTCAGTGGGTAAAGGTCACGAAGTAAAAGACAACTTAAAGGCCAACCTTTGATTTTAAGAATTACATTTAAACTAGTTGAAAAAGGCGGCTCCAACACATCCCACCACAGTGTTGCATGTTCTTTTAGCCTGGTGACAACATGTTTTACCTTTTTTTCTTCATCGACCTCTTCATAGTCAAAATGTTTGTCCATGGATCTTATCCAATCCAGCATCTCTTTAGCATCTAAATTTCCTTTGTACATTGGGACCTCTATCTTGTCAACATGTCTCCCAATCTAACAATTTCTCTCAGCAAGCATTATTTGGCAACATCCTCTCCTACAGCTTCTTCAACTTCTACTTCTTCACTCTCTGCATCACTGATGTCTCCAGCATCAGGTGCACTCCTCTGTGTTGCCTCCATCGCCTCTAATATTGCATGAAGTTCTCGCATCTCCCTTTCTACAACCCGATTGGATAAAGGTATCTCCACTCATCTCCTCGGTGACATTGTGTTGAATGTCTGTCACACACAAAGTACAACTTTGAGTTCTTATGTCTCCTCTCCTTTTCCTGATGTATGCAAGAAAAACTTTTTCTCTGATACCACTTGGTGAAAACCCCCTTCTCTCCTAAGGGTTGCACAACCTCCCAGTCAGTATCTTCATTTCTGGAGTCGGGTGACTCTCTAAACTCTTATTGGCCTCGTTATATTTTAAACACTGGTCCCCTCGGCTCCCTATGTAGGCTTCATGACACCCGCAACCTTCCCTTTCGCGCTCTATGAAAATCTCAGAGTATCGGGCATTAGCACCTTTTCTCTCGGCCCCTCCTCCGATGTGACCTAGTGCGATGACCACGTGATTGTGGGCGTAGCCACAAGCAATTTGAAGTCAAACTAATTTTGGGCCCACAATTCTCCTCGAGCCTCCACGTGTCTTCCTGGTGAAACCACGGTGTCTATTGTGACCCTCCCTTGACTTTTTAAAGCCCGCGTAACTCATGTTCCTACAATACGAGATCATTGTCGATCTCATGGTATTGACGGTGCTTCCATATGGATGATTTAGATCTATTCCTTAGAATCAAAGGTTCAAATATCCCTCTCCCCAATTGACGGTTGTGGTTGATTCAGAATTCTAGACTTCGGACTTCTTGAATCTCAAACCTTGGTTTCCTTTGCAGAGAAATCTTCTGGAGTGGAATATCTGCTGACAATTGTCCCCTTAGATCAACGGCTGTGATCTATGCAGGTCTCCGGACTTCGGGGTTTTGAAATCTCAACCATTATTTATTCCATACTCCAATTTTTCAGAGCTGACGATCCGCGGACACCCGTCATGTTCAATCAATGGTCCTACCTTCACTTATGGTGTTTTACCTTTCAACTCAGATCAATGGTCCTGAGACCCTCTTCTCAGTCGATGGTCGATATCTCCTCCAGGTTTCAGACTTCAAAGATTTCAAATATTGAACTTCACCCTTTCCCCAATGATTTTGTCTGAAGGCTATAATCCACTGACGCGTTTCCACCTCGAATCAATGACTGAGGTTTATTTCGGGTCTTTACCTGGAGTGCATGGATCTCTACCACGTCTCCCTTAGATCTAAAGGCTATAAATAACTTCAGGTCTTTACCTTGAGATCACATATCTGTGCCACATCTCTTATGAACTCCGACACTCAAATTCCCTTCAAGTAATCCAACGTCTCATATTTAATTCGAGTGATCTGACGGTTCATATTTGCTTCAATAATTGGACGGTTGAGATTCACTTCGGATCTTCAAAGTTTTGGAATTTGGAAATCTCAACTCTCAAGACTGCCCCCTCTTAAGCGCACGATATCTAATGGCTCAGATTCTCTTAGACAATCCAATGCTTGAGGTTCACTTCGATTGATCTAATGGTTCAGATCTGTTTCGACTGATCAACAGTCAAAATTCTACTTCGGGTTATGGCTCTTCGAGCTCCGAAAATCTCAAGTCTCAAACCTTGATGAGTTCTCTCTCATATGTGTGTGAAGTGTTAAGGCAAGCATACTTTGTTCTAATCAAATAGGTTTTGATCTCTTGCACTACGATCCAAAGGCCATTGTCACTCCTCCTCCTGAGCTTCTAATCTCTTCTAGCTTAGAGAGTTTTCTAAGTCTCCAAAGGATTCAACCTTTGCCCCTCCTGTGGGACCAACTCTTGGAACTCGAATACACTTCTAAAAAGTGTTATCCCTCGTGAGATCAGCCTTGTGAAGACTTCAAATCCCCGCTCACTTCGTGCGTTCCATGAATTTCGATAACTCGGATCCGAAGGATTTCTCGAAGAGAAGTTCCTCTTGACCTCCTGGTGTTCTCCTTTTACTCAATGCACACCTTGTAACCGGTTATTATGCAAGGTTCGAATTCTTGCGGATGACTATGCACTCCTTGCAGCTTTCAGTTTACACTCCTTGCAAAGGGGAAGTTTCATGCTATCTCTTTTGAGCTTCGGAACCGAAACAGATCCCGTTAATGCACTCCTTTTGTTCTGTGTGCACACCTTGCATCGATTTCAATAGAAAGAGACAATTGAAACTTATCCTAACATTCACAGTTCCATACATTCATTTGTAGAAACAACAACAATAGGAAATTTGTAAGAAATAATAGCATCCACACACATTGGATCAATTTTCCTCTGTTGTATTCATTCAAAATAAAAATGGTTACAACTACAATCAAAACAACAAATAAAATTCAAAATTCTCCTACTAAATTGCAGCTAGCCTCATTTGGGTGTACAAAACCTCTGTTTATCTCAGAGGGTTCTTAGGGTCCCCCCTAAGTACTTGTCTACTCCAAAACCTAACCTAACAGCTATATTAGTTCAGTCATATTCCAGATCAGGAGTGGAAACTCCCACTTCTCTTTCGATCGTCCAGTGTGCTTCAAAAGATTCACCATGACTTTCAGCATTAAGATTCTGAAAAGATTCCCATGCTCTGAGTGGTCCTGCTCAGCATGCTCACTAACAATGCTCCTGCATCATACTCCCGTTGACAAAAATTCATGGACTCCTATCCATGAGCTCCTGCACTGACTTTCCATGCTTCTGGATATCAACTTCATTTTCCCAACTGGCATCTTCTATTGGGTGTCCCTTCCACTTGACCAAATATTTAAAATAGGTCTTCCTCCTGGTCTTTTTTCCAATCCTCTAATCAACGATCTTCTCCATATGTGGTTTTTCATATATATCCATTTGATTCTCCCACTAAATATTGCCTTGATATTTTAATCCCTATGTGTCATCTTTCCTGTAAGGATACAGGTCTGAAATGTTGAATATGGGAAATATGCCCACATCATCTGGCAGCTCAATCTCACAGGCATTTGCATCAAACTTCCTCAATATCCTACATGGCCCTATCTTCTTCATCTTTAACTTGTTCTATGTCTCCCTAGGGAATCTTTCTTTCTTGATATGTGTCAGAACTTGATCTCCTACTTCAAATTGAAGTTCCCTACGATGTTAATCAGCTCTGTGCTTGTACTCTTGGTTAGAACTCTACAACTGTCATCTGATCTGGCTATGGAGCTTCTTCATTTCTGCAGTAAAATCTTCTACTCCAGTGCTCCTTATCTCACTATGCTCCAAGTCTCTCAATTCAGATACTCCCATGGGTTGCATTCCAAACAATATTTGGAATGGGCTCTTTCCAGTGCTCCTATCTAGTTAGTCATTGTATGCAAATTATTCTTGTGGCAGAATCTGATCCGACTGATTATGGTGCTCAGTGACCAAACTCCTCAATAAGTTTCCCAAACTTTTGTTTTCCACCTCATTCTTTCCATTTGTCTGAGGGTGATAAGCTGAGCTGAAGGAAAAATTTGTCCCCAACTTCTTCCACAGTGTTCTCTAAAAGTGACCAACAAATTTTGCATCTATGTCCAAGACAATGCTTCTGGGTAGGCCGTGAAGTCTTACAACTTCCTTGAAAAACATATTTGCAACATGTGTTGCATCACTGGTCTTCTACAATGGGATAAAGTGTTTCATCCTTGAAAATCTATCCACCACCACAAATATGGAATCAAATCCTCTTTGCATTCTTGGCAGTCCCAACAAAAAATCCATGCTTATTGCATCCCAAGGCCTCTCTGGTATTGGCAATGATTGATACAATCCAGTGTTCTATCTTTTTCCTTTTGCATGTTGGCAGATTCTACATTTGTTCACAAACTTCATCACTTCTATTCTCATACCTGTCCAATAGTATGAACTACTCAACTGTGCAAATGTTTTATCATGGCCGAAATGTCCAGCCAATCCTCCACTATGCTTTTCCTTCAAAAGGTTATCCCTCATTGAGCATTTTTGTATGCACAACTGATTTCCCTTGAACAAAAATCCCTCTTGAATCATGTACTCTGTCCACTGGCTTTCGTCTCTCATCACAGGATTTGCACATGCTTCATATCCTTCATTGAAATTTGTATCATCACAATACATATCCTTAAGGTGTTCAAACCCCAAGGTCTTCACTTGAAATTCCTGTAGAATCAAACATCTCCTTCTTAATGCATCAGCAACTTTGTTAGCATTCCCAGCAATATGTTTTATGACAAAAGTAAAATTATGCATAAACTCAACCCATTTTGCATGCCTCTGACTCAATTTTTCCTATCTGGTTGTGAATTGTAAAGCCTAGTTATCGCTATACAAGACAAATTCATGTGGGACAAGGTAGTGTCTCCACTTCTTCAAGGCTTGAATTATGGCATAAAAATCCTTATCATATGTGGAGTATTTTCTCTTGGTCTCATTCAGCTTCTCACTGAAATAAGCAACAGGTCTATTATCTTGGCTCAAAACTAGTCCAATTGTGACTCCACTTGCGTCACATCTCACCTGAAATGTCTTTTCAAAATTTGGCAAGACTAGAATTGGTCGTTCTGTTATTTTCTCCTTCAGTATATTGAAGCTCTTATCGGCCTCCTTTATCCATTTAAAAGACTTTTGCTTCTTCTTCACTGTATCCATGATTGGTGCACAAATTCCACTGAAGTCTCTGATGAACTTCCTATAGAAACTTTCTAATCCATGGAAGCTCCTTACCTCAAACATACTCTTTGGTGACGACCATTCATTGATTTCTTTCACCTTCTCTAGATCCATCTTCAGTTTATTTGAAGAGATCACAAAACCCAAGTAAATGATTTATGTCTTCATAAAAGAGGACTTTTTCAGATTTATCAACAACTTCTCCTATTGTAGTCTCCTCATCACTAGTGTCAGGTGCCTCAAATGCTCCTCTTTAGTCCTGCTAAAGATCAGTATATCATCCAGATATACAACCACAAACTTTCCAATGAAATCTTTCAGTATCTCATTCATCAACCTCATAAAAGTACTCGGGGCATTTTTTAAGAAAAATGGAATAACAAGCCACTCATACAAACCTTCATTTGTCTTAAAGGTTGTCTTCCACTCATCACCTTCTCTCATTCTAATATGGTAATATCCACTTTTCAAATCTATTTTAGAAAAGAAATTTGCTCCACTTAAAAAGTCCATTAAATCATCCATTCTTGGTAAAGGAAATCTATACATGATGGTGATCTTGTTAATGGCTCTTGAGTCTTCACACATTCTCCATCCTCCATCCTTATTTGGACTCAACACATTTGTTACTACGCATGGACTCAAGCTCTCTCTGACCAAACAATTGTCTAACAATTCCTAGACTCAGTTCTTCACTTCCTCATTCTCTCAAGGTGTCAATCTGTATGTTGCTTTGTTTGGAAGACTTGCTCTTGGTATCAATTCAATGTGGTGGTTGATACTTATAATGGGTTGCAATGACTTAGGCAGCTCATCCACCACTATGTCAGAAAAATTATCCAACATTTCCTGAACCTCTTCAGGAAAATCATCCATCGAAGTACTTGTAAGCATAACTTTGGGTTTCCTCACCACAGTGAACTGCATCTCCTATTCTTTCTTGAATTCTTTCAGGATTTCCTTCCCGCTCATGAGAAGTATGCTTGTGTTGGCCTCCTCTTTCACCTTCTTCTCCTCTATTGGCAGTAGCATGTGTCTTCTACCATTCTTCTCTAAGGTGTATGTATTCTTCCTCCCATCATGAATGACATTCCTGTCAAACTGCCATGGTATTCCCAACAAAATATGGCATACATCCATAGGAATCACATCACATAGAATTTCATCTCTATATCATCCTATCTTAAATTCAACCAAGCATTGTTTAGTAACCATTACCTGGTGTCCTCTCTGCAACCATGAGACTTTGTATGGCTTCAGATGTGCATTTGTCTCCAGCTTCAATTTCTCCACCATCTCTGTGGATACTAAGTTATCCATGCTCCCACTGTTAATAATCACCTTGCATACTCTACCATTAGTCTTGCAAGCTAGTCTGAAGAGATTGTTCCTCTGCACTGGATTTTCAACCTCTATCTCTAGTTTTAAGAGAACCTTCCTCAACATCAGGGATCTTCCATCCTATGCTCCTTCTACTTCAACATCCCTTCTCTGTGCTTCTGAAATGTGAGCTTCACCTCCTCCTTCTTTATTTTTCTCGGGACATTCCCAAGACATATGTCATGTCTTTCCACAGGCATAGAATCTTACTTCTCTTCCTCTACTTCTTCCTCTTCGTCTAGAAGAACTTCTTCCACCACCCTGTCTTTCTCGGGAAATTCCTTCTCTTTCCAAGTGACTATGTGATTTCTCAGTCTTGTCCTTAGAATTATGTGCTATGTCATGGGTAACTCTCTTGATTTTGTTTGGGGTTAGGCTTTTACCTCTTCCTCACTGGCTTTGTTTTCTGGCCAACTTCTCCTCTGCCTTCAATGCAAACTGATAAGCATCCTCCACTGTCCTTAATGAAATCATGCTGAGCTCATCCTGGATTTCATATATCGGGCCATTTATATATTTGGAAACTTTTCTTCATCTCTCTCCCTTTGTCCAATTCTAATGTTCAACCTGTAGAACTCCTTTGTGTACTCCTTAATTGTCGTCCCCTTTTGTCTCAGGTTTTGCCTCTTCCTAAACAGATTGATCGAATAATCTTTGGTCATGAACTTAGCCTTCCATTTGGCTACCATTTTGTACCAATTATTTATCTTATGTTTTCCCTTGCTTTTCCTCTCAGCCTATAGTTCATCCCACCACAGTGCTGCATGTCCTTTTAGCTTGTTGACAACATGTTTCACCTT
>JASDQU011404627.1:106674-118202 GCA_032191745.1 Picea mariana
TGTTGTTGGTAGGAAATAACATGGATGTTATCAAGGAGGTGAAATCACAGCTATCCTCCAAATTTGACATGAAGGATCTCGATGTTACTAAATTCATTCTGGGAATGGAGATTAAAAGAGATCATCCAAACAGGAAACTCCGGTTGAATCAGAGAAAATATGTTGAGATGATATTGCAGAAGTTTAATATGCATGGAAGTAAACCTTTCAAGGTTCCTATTCCTATAGGTGTAAAGTTATCTGCAGATCATTGTCCCAAGACATAGGAAGAAGAAGAGGACATGTCCCATGTTTCATATGCTAGTGTAGTTGGAAGTTTGATGTATTCAATGATATGTACTAGACCGGACATTGCACATGCAGTGGGAGTTTTGAGCAGGTATATATCAAAACCAGGGAAGGAGCATTGGATAGAAGTAAAGAGGGTCTTCAGGTATCTTCATGGCACTACCAGTTATGGATTGTGCTACCAAGGAAGACCAGGATTGGACAAAGTGGTGGACATACATGACTTTGTTGATGCAGACTGGGTTGGAGATATGGATTGCAGAAGATCTACAAGTGGGTATGTGTTTAACCTATTTAGAGGAGCAATCAGTTGGATGAGAAAAAGACAGGTTGTAGTGGCACTCTCAACTACAGAAGATGAATACATGGCAGCCACTCATGCAAGCAAGGAAGAAGTATGGTTACAAAGATTGTGTTCAAGTATTGGTTGGTACAACAAGCAATGAGATTAGATTGTGACAGTCATAGTGCAACCTTCCTGGCAAAGAACCCAGCTTATCATTCGAAAACAAAGCATATTGATGTTCAGTATCACTTTGTGAGAGACATGGTTGAGGAAAAGAAGGTGTTGTTGGAAAAGGTTGACACTTTGAAGAATGTTGCAGATTCATTGACAAAGTATGTGGGCATACAAAAGTTCTCCTGGTGTAGAGTAACAATGGGCATTGTTGCCCTGGATTGTTGACTATATAATCCCTTGGACCCCTAGATGCAAAGAAAACAACAAGTGGGAGAATGTTGGGTATGTGTTATATTATTTTCATGTGTGTGTGTGGGCGTGTTAGATTCGACAACTGCGTCTAACGATTTTGGGCGGTTTTTGCTATTTTTTTGGGATTTTGCTATTGTTAGCAGTTTTCTAAATTAATCCTGGATTAAGGGATTAGGGTTTTTGTATCTATGGAATACCTAAAAACATTGTATATATTGTATAGTGAATGGTGAAATTCAATATAATGAATATAAGAAATGTTTTCCCGGTTGAGGGTTTCCAGTATAAAATCTTTGTGTACTCTGTGTATGAGCCATTGATTAAATTTTGTTTTTCTTAAGAATCTATATGCATTGTTTTACTTCACAGGTTTAAAACTTACAATCAGATCAGCAAGAGAAGAAGCAGATAACCTCTTGAAACAGATGAGGTTTACTTAGAGTTCCACTTTGTCCTATGACCCATTTGTTGTCATTTCAAAGCTCATAGTCAAACAAAGGAGCACTCCTTATGCTCACACATAGAAGACATAAGTGGAGAAGTATATGAACCAGACAGAATGGCAAGAAAACACAGTGCTAGAAACATAAGAATGGCCTTCCCATGTSACTTCTTCACATACCAATGCGCCTCAAAAACAAATGGAGAAGAGAGAAAGAAAATAKGTTTCTCCTTCAGTCATAGAGGTATCAAATGAGGATTTCTAAGTTTACAGAAAGAGGTCCAAGACCATTCATGCACCAGACTTGCTCAAGGAAGGRGAAATGTAGTCCACCATAGTCATGGAGGGACCACACTCTTCAGCCTTTTCATAAATTTAGTTCATAGTGTCCACATCATCATATCAAAGACAAAYAGATACTACTCTGACAGCTAAATCATCTCATGAGAAAACAGAGTCAAATATTTTTGACAAGTACAAGAAGATCAAGMAAATAAATGAGCTCCTCAACARCAACACCTATGCTCAATTTTGGAAGCACACCTCCACTTCTCAACACAAGTTGTTGTCAGCTTTTGACACAAAGAAAGGAAGAATGTAAATGGAATTCTTGCAAGCACAAGTTCCTCATCCTAAAACGGATACAGACTACAAAAATATTGCCTTTGAGTTTGATGCAAAGGATGTCCATCCAGTGGACCAGATGGATATGCATAGGCAGACAGGAGAGATGATATTCTCTACCTTGAAAAACACCTCAATGATGGCTTCAAAGTTGCAAGTGTCCCTGAACAACATTCAGTCCCAATTGAAGATGGAGAAAATCTCTTCTTTGGCCAAGGACAATAAAATCAAATCATTAGAAGAATTGGTGCTGAAGATTGGGTATGACCCAAAAAATGTCAAAGCAACAGAGGGTTTATTGAAGAAGAATGATGATGATATAACATCTCTAAGAAATCAATTGAAGCTTCTAGCTACAGAATATTCACAAGACAAAGAAGTGGTTGAGACTGAAGGCCAAAAATAAGAAATGTTGAAGCTTGTAATGGAACAAAATGCTCAGATAAGAGAAATGGAAGCAGAAATGGATAAACTGATAAAGGAAAAGGAATAGAATGTGAAGATGGCCATGATCCCACTCGAGTCCCTCTAATAGGAATTAGGAAATCATAAGCATCTACAACAGTAGAAATTCCATCAACAATTCCAGTACAAGTTTCAGATGCATCTGACAAACTTATAAAATCCATGGAAGACATGTCCATCCAAGGGGAAGAGATCAGGAAACTACAGGAAGAGGTAAAGAACCTACAGAAACTGAAGTCAATTTTCCAAGCCAGTCACTAGGAAAAGATGCATAAGTCTCAAAGGATTATCCAACAATTACAACAACTACACAAAGAGACTGTCATGGAAAAAACCTTAGCCCAAGCTAAGGAAAATATTTGGGTAGATATCAGCAAGCCAATGTCAGAGATCTGGCCATCCATACAGATCATATTTGAATAGCATGAGTTAGTACAGAAGGCCAAAGGAGAAATTGAGATCATCAAGGAAGAGTTAGGATAAATACCCACAGAGTATAGTGAACTTATCATATTTATGAACTCCAAAAACAAGTAGGAGTTAGAAGAACTAGAAATTGAGGACAGAACAAATACCATCCTTGAGATCAAGAAGGTCCTGACCAAAAAAGGATTGATGTTGCAGCAAGAAGAGAAGGCCCAAGTGATGGACATAGGTGTGAAGATATTTTTCAGTAAGTTTGAAGTGATACATAATAAGGGTCTTCCTGGATTATTAGTACTCAATGACAAGTTGATCAATTTGTCTTATTACAAATAGAAAATCAATGCAGTGGCAAAGGACAGTTCAAAGTTTGTAGAGATACAGGGAAGCATTACTGGTAAATCTTTCCTAGAGACACTACAGTTGGACTTGAATATTTAGCATGAGATTAAACATATCTTCGTCACCAAGCCTACTTTTGCTAAGTATACTGAAATGGATGAGATATACAATAAATTACTCAAGATTTCCATCCCAAGTAAAAAGAGGTGGGAAGACCTATGCGCACTACTAGAGTAGAGACAATTTTTGTGTTCTAGTCAGCATGGAGCAGCCAGCCAAAGTTAAAGAGATAAGTCACCAACCAATTCCACCAAATTAGCATAAAGGATCTGAGCAAATCAACAAATCCATATGTTGTGTATTGTAGATATCTAGTTAGTTAGATATTCCTCCACAATATCCTAGTCATTTATGACAAGATCTTATGTAAATAGTTTTATAAATACTTCTTCCTTCAAAGTATTGAGGGTTGATTTTTTCACCCAGGATCTATTGTGTAATGTTTTCAAAGGATCACCAGTAATAAAAGAGGCGTATTCACAGGATTCTTGTGTCAGATTGTYGGTGATGTTTTTCTCTCTTTGTCTAATGTTTTCTCATTCTCTATGATCATTTCATGTATTTCAAATTCTAATCATTAAAATAAATTYAAAAGAACATAATTTATTTCATATACTTTGTCTCTGGTTTTTTAATGATCTGTATGTTTTCATCTGAAACTGAGTGAAGGAATTCTTAATTGCTCCTCTTCTTAGTGTAATTTCCCCTCTTTTCCCTCTTATTCATTCCATTTAATCTGAATAGATCCAATAGTTTTACTACCCTACCCTGTGGACACAACCTTATAAACATCTGAATCTAATCCTCATCTTTAATTACAGACCCCATAGCTCGATGGAGAATTAAGAATTCTTTCAGCCAGTTATTTCAAGCAAACAAACAAAATTTGAACTGTCATAACTAGCCTAACATTTAAAACTCAAACAAATCTAAATCTGATACAGAGATCCCTCTCTGAAGATGGCAAGGCTATATCCCATCTTCCAAAGTGGTTTGGTAGTTACCTCTACCAGTTTATTCTGCAACCTCTGGATATTATAGAGTGATAACATAGTGGCGACCATACTGGGGACTAAAAAAAATTTCCAACTTTATGAATTGTCTTCCCTAAGTAAGAAAACTTTATTTTTGAACAATCAAAGATCTAAAATTTCAAGAGATAAATGTTCAGAGTTTGTAAAAATTTGTAAATATTTAATTAGGTTTTAAAAGTTTAAGTTTTGGATCCAAAAATAATTCACACCAGATCTCACCCTGATCCATAACCTATAAAAGTAGTAGATAATCCTGAAAATTTGATCAGAAAAAGAAGTACAGCAGAAAGTCAAGGGAGTAGTAGTCCTCTTCGCATGGAAACCTCTCTTCCAGAGAAGTTTTTCACAATCCAAGACATCCAGTTTGATATACTATTTGAGTATATCCTTTTTAGAACCAAATCCGATAGCTTTGTGGATGACACAGTTTTAGATCAAGCTATCCTCCAACCTAGTACACTTGAAAGACACTCTCTCGGATCAGATTTTGATCAGCAAATTCTACAAGATTTTGAAAAGTTACAAGATCTAGCCTCATACCTTGATCAATATTTGCAAAAATCCTACATCCAATAGTCTATTGAACTTTCTTCCCTGACCATCTTTGCATCTTCTATCAATCCTCAATTAACTAATTCTATAGTTTCCATCCCTGCCTCTTCCACATCTTCCACCACTTCTCCAACAATTTTATAGGTTACCATCCAAACTACCACAGGAGTTCCTGCTATCCATCCTCTTCCACCAATCATGGTAGAAAGATATTCTCCCCTTGTTTTGGTTGCTCCCTTACACAATATGCGTTGGGATTATCAAACTAGGATTCCTCAGTTTGATGGCACTGGAAGTTTGACTGCACAATAACATGTTGACAAGATGAATGACTTATTTCACCTGCAAGAAGTAGATGAGGAAGATGTCAAAATGAGGTTGTTTGCAAAAAGCTTAAATGGTGAACTTAGGAAATGGTTCAAAGCCTTACCAGTTTCTATCCTTAATGACATTACTGCCTTTCACCAATATTTTCTCAATAGATGAGAAGTTAAGAAAAATCCACTTCAAATATTATTTGAATATGAAAGTATTAAAAGAAACCAAGGGGAAAGTGTATAGGATTATTTCACTCRATTTAATAATATTTATAATGAAATTCCAACAAACATTCAACCTCCTCAAGGCCTAGCTTTGATCAAATTCCCTGATGGTTTTGATGTTGACAGGTCTTATCAATTGAGAGAGAGAAACCCTGCAACTTTGGAWGAAATGCAAAGATGTGTTGTGAKTGTAGAGGAAAATTTGTTAGCTAAGAGAGATAGAAAAAGAACAAAGAGGAGAGTAACTATCAAGGAARAACCATCTACCTCTTATGTTGATGCTAAAATAGAGTCTTTAGTAAGAATGATGGAAATAATGATGGAAATACTAGATATCACYGATAGTAATCCACCTAGAGAAAATCAACCTGGTCCCCAAATCAAAAATCCTAATTTCAGGAGAAATCCACCCCAAATTAGATAAAGAGAAACTAGAGAACAAAGAGAATAGAGAGGCCCTTATCAGCAGAWTAGGACACCTTTCCAATAAAATTATGTTGATGAAGGGGAAGAAACAATTGAGGGACGTGATGATGTTCACATTAATCTTATGGGAATAAATGATAATGATTCTATTTTTCTTACCCAAGAAGAACGAGATCTTTTCCTTCTTTCACAAACTGAAGTTGATGAGGAAGAATCAGAACAGAAGGATTTTGAAAATGCAATAATGGAAGTTCATAGATAGTATAACTTGAGAATTAATAAGTCCAATTATAATCCAACCAATAAATATTCTGACTTTAAAAAGACAACAGATACACCTGCCAAAAAAGTTCTTGATATCCCCCAAAAGAAAAACTCATAGGTCCCAACCAAAATAACATCTAACTCTGTATCAAAAACAGCTCAAACTGATGTTCCCTCCACCAGTCAAACCAAAGATACTTCATAGAAGAATGTTGTTGAGAAATCACATCTCCCTAATCAAAATAAAACTCAAACCTCATTCAGCCTAGAAAGTGAATTGGAAAAACTAAAAATCCTTATTCCTCTAACAGAGTTAATGAATAAGAATGATTACAGATAACAAGTAATCAAATCTATCAACATAGAGCCAGGAATGGGTGCAAACATAGTAAACATTGTTGATGATCAACCAGAGTTATTATTTGGGCCTGAAGTTGATGGAAAATCTAAAAGTAGTGGTGTACCTCCTTTTTATGTTAGTTTAAATATTCATGACAACTTTGCACAATGTCATGCTAGACTCTAGTGCTTCTCACAACCTTATTCCTAAGGTTGTTATGGATAAATTAGGACTGGATATCACTAGACCTTACAAGGATTYATATTCTTTTGATTCAAGTAAAGTTAAATGCATAGGTCTTATCAAAGATTTGTGTATTACTTTAGCCCAAATACCAGCCAAGAGCATGGTAATGGACATAGTCGTTGCAGACATACCTCCTAAGTATGGCATGTTATTTTCTCTCTCATGGCAAGCCAAGTTACAGGGTACCCTACAACTGGACATGTCTTATGCCACCATCCCATTATTTGGTCAACAGAGGATATTATATAGGGAGACACTGATGAAATACATGTTCAGTAGTCAGGATAAACCACATAATTATCCCTTATATTTTGTTCATTCAAACCTTGACTCTTTTATTTTATACAATGATGGAGACATGGAAAGACAAATTCCAAACTTGGAGGATGATGTTTATAACATGGAGGAAAACAAAATAGCCCCTGAAGAAGACAAAACAATGATGATACAATCTGAGGAAACAAAAGAAACTCTTTGGAGTTTAGACTTTGATGGTGCAATCAGTAAGAAAGGATTGGGAGTTGGAGTGTGGGTTTCAAATTCAAAAACAAGATATACAGAAACCCATTCCTACAAGTTGAATTTCCAGTGTACCAATAATATAGTTGAGTAGGAAGCCTTAATGCTAGGTTTGCAATTGTTAAAAAGGATTGGTGCTAAGAGAATTTCAATATGGGGTGATTCTGAACTCATAATAAAAGAGATCAAAGGTGAATACACTACTAAACACCCAAGACTGAGAGCCTACATAAATGTTGTTCTAGATTTATTGCAGTGCTTTACTGAATATGATTTTCATGCCATTCCCAGAGACCAAAAACTTCTTGTTGGTGGTATGGATACCTCATAAGCCACTTGTAAGATATCATTTCATCCAAATCTCCAGTATACAATTGAGGTGAAGTGAAAACCTGTTGTCCTAGACAACACCAGGTATTGGCAAGTCTTTGGAAATGATGAACAGATTGAAATTTTTTTGCAATCAAAAAATGAGTTTTAATGTGCCAATATAGATGTTGATAGTGATGATGAAAAAGAAAGTGTAAATAATATAGGTTTAGAAGAAATAAATAAAAAACAACAAGACATGGATTTTTTCCAATTAAAGGATAATATTTTTCCTAGAGGATTAGTCCCATTGGAAGAATTGTTTGATTTTGATGATGTAGCTAAAAACAAAAAATTGAACCTACTAGAAAAGAAGTTGAGGACTGTAACATAGGAACTGAAAAAGAAACAAAGATGATCAAACTATCAAAATCGTTACCTCCTGCTCAAAAACAGAAATACATAGAGTTGTTCAAAGAATTTGTGGATGTTTTTCCATGGAGCTGTCAAGATCTAAAATCCTATGATACTAGCATTATACAACACAAAATTCCCATAAAAGAAGATCAAAATCCTTTCAAACAAAAACTTAGAAGAATTAACCCATAGTTGATGCATCTTATTGAAAAGGAAATAAAAAAGATGTATGATGCTAAAATCATTGTCCCATTAAGATTTTCTAAATCGGTGTCCAATTTAGTTCCAACCAAGAAGAAGAGTGGAGAGATCAGGTTGTGTATTGATTTCAGAAACCTTAATAAAGTCTCTCTTAAAGACAACTATACCTTGCCCAAAATGGACCATATTTTGCAGAAGGTAGTTGGATCCAGTAGAATTTCTCTGTTAGATGATTTTTCTGGTTACAACCAAGTTTTAGTCCACCCTGRTGATCAAGAGAAAACAACATTTACTACACCTTGGGGCACTTTCATGTATGCRAAAATTCCTTTTGGTTTACTGRATGTTGGGGCTACATTTTAGAGAGCAATGGATATTGMTTTTGTGGATGAACTTGGAATATTCATCGTTATATACCTGGATGACATAACTAYTTTTTCAAAAAYAGATGAAGAACACTTACTCCACCTTAKAAGAGTTTTTGAAAAATGCAGGAGATTTGGAATTTCACTTAATCCAAAGAAAAAATTGTTTGTTCTAGAGGAAGGTAAAATKTTAGGACACATCATATCCAAGGATGGAATCAAAATTGATCCTAGYAGAATTGAATCCATTCAAAAAATAGGTCATCCTAGAAACATAAAAGATTTACAGTATTTCGTAGGCAAAATAAACTTTCTAAGAAGATTTATCCATAACTTGGCAGAACTTCTCAGAAATATAACAAATATGTTGAAAAAAGAAATAAAAATAAAATGGACCATAGAAGCAAAAATTCCTTTGATCAGGTGAAACAAGCCTTGACACAAGCCCCTGTGCTTATCAACCCTAATTACACAAAAGATTTCCTCCTATTCTCTTTTGCCTCTGAGCATACTATTGCAGCAGTTCTTTTGCAGAAGAACGGTGAAGGCCATGAACATCATATTGATTTCTTCAGTAAATCCTTGAGAGATGTTGCATTAAATTTGTTTCTTTGGTGAAAGCAATTAAATATTTCAAATTATATATTCTCCACTCACACATTATTGCTTATGTTCCAAATTCTGTGGTGAAAGATATTCTGACCCAAGACAATCTTGATGGAAAAAGGGGTAAATGGATTGTTTTTATCCTTGAATATGACATTGAGATAAAAGAAACAAAGCTTATCAAGGTTCAAGGAATATCTAAATTGATAGCTAAGTCCAACTTTCATGCTTTGGATATTAATTTTCTAGTTGCAGTTGATGAACAAGAAGAGCAAGTGACTCCACAAGTTAAAGAGGTTTTCTCAACATCTCTCTGGTATGTAGACCTTATTTTTGTTTTACATCACTTACAAGATCCTCTTGGTTTAACCAAAACTAAATCTATATTTTTTAAACTCAAAGCTATGAAGTATTGTATTTTAAATGGAAATTTGTATTGGAAAGATGCTGGAGGGATTATACTAAATTGTTTGTTGAAATATGAGGTTGATAAAGCTTTGCAGGAATTTCATGAAGGAGATTGTGGTGGACATTTGAACTGGAAGACCAATGCCAATAAAATTCTCAGAGTTGGTTTCTACTAGCCAACTTTATTTGCAGATGTCCACAATAAAGTGACCTCATGTCATAAATGTCAAATCTTTGAAGGAAAAAGGAAACTTTTGCTTTTACCCTTGAAGCAAATTTCAATTGAATCTCATTTTCAACAATGGGGTTTTGATTTCATTGGAGAAATATATCCCACATCATCAGGCCAGCAAAAATGGATTCTCACAGCCACTGATTATTTCACCAAGTGGATTGAAGTTGTACCCACCATGCACGCCACTGATATTGTGATCATTAAGTTTTTGGAAACTAACATTCTTTCTAAATTTGGATGTCTCAGAAAAATTATCATGGAAAATGCAGCAGCGTTCAATAAAAAAAGATGATAGAGTTATGCAACAAATACCATATCACCTTAGGGCACTCTACTTACTATTACCCTCAGGGGAATGAATTAGCAAAGTCTTCAAACAAGAGCCTGGTCAGCATCGTCAACAAGTTGTTGCAGGACAACTAAAATTCTTGGCGCAATAAGTTGTAAATGCACTATGGGAAAACAGGCTTACTACAAAGAGGTCAATTGACATGTCTCCATACCATTTGGTCTATGGAATGGATGTTTTATTTCCCACTTCTTTAGGTGTCTCTGTCATGAAATTATTGCAGGAAGTACAGGTTGAACCAAATGAGATCCAGATGAGAATTAATCAGACTATACAGCTGCAATAGTCCAAAGAAGAGGTCTACAACCAAACTCAAGTGATTCAGGAAAATATCAAAAAGATTTATGATAGAAGGACCAAGGATGATGAATTCCAAATAGGAGACAAAGTACTGAAATGGGACTCATGGAATGAAGAAAAAGGAAAACATGGAAAATTTGAGAATCTGTGGAAAGGTTCATTCACAATACGTGCCTACAGAGGAAGTAATGCATTCATGATCAAGGATATGGATGGAGCAGATATGCGGGGAGGACCTGTCAATGGCAGAATTCKCAAGCACTATGTTTAACAGGAATGAAATTTTTTCTCACTCAGTGCATTGTAAATACCATTTTAATTTTTAATTCATGTGTGTGTGACTTTTATCAGTGGTTGAAGCYTGAAGAGAAGGCCCTAAGCCMTGATTAGTGTAACTAGATTTACATTTAGATTAAAACTAATCAGAAGGAGAAAGTACTAGAGAAGAGGATTCAAGGAAACAGCTAGTTGGTTCTTGGCACCTCATAAGGATAGCATCATCCCCAAGTGGAGCCACTGTTATAACCCTATATTTCATAGTATCACCTAGTAATTGAAATTTCTTCCTCTAGTCATATTTCATTGTAAACAATATTTTATTCGGCAAATGATTTACAAAAAGAAAAGAAAAAATAAAAAAATGAAAAACAAAACGATAAAATAGAAAAAAATGAAAAGAGGGTATAAAAATAATAAAAGAAAAAATAAAAAAAATAAAACATATAAAACCCCATCAAAAATAAATTTAGTTTGAATCATACTGTATAATCATGATCAAACTTGTTGAATTTATGTTGATATGTTAGAGAGTAAGTTTGGTCAAACAGTTTAATCTTGGCCAAATTAGCTAGGTTAGAGTAATAATTAATCCAACAGTCTAAGCTAGATTAATATGTTAGATGACTAGGTTAGGAGATAGGTTAGTGTTTTTGGTTTCAATAAAAGTTGAAAGGGGATGTCAGAATACCCCTTGTTTTATTAAATTTGATTATGTAGCCTTAGGAAAATAAGACCATGGTGTAAATAGGAAACAACTAAGCTTAGTGCTACCCATCTCAT
>JASDQU011404628.1:16205-30512 GCA_032191745.1 Picea mariana
CATGGTCAAATTGTATGTCTCGAAAATTTTGAGTGCAAAACGCATAAAACAGAAGAGGGCATGATGGGGCAGTCAAGTGGTTAGTTTGTATATCACAGAATTCCAAGTGTTTTTTGCAAGTCGTGGAACAATGGAATTGAAATCTTGATCCCGCCTGTCTGGGAACCTGCAATCAAAAAAGTGGCTAATTATGGAATAGGGAAATGGTCGATCGGACTCGTTTTCACTAATATATTGAAATTTGTAATAGATATCCCATTACCTGGAAATATCTTTCTGCATGTTTCTGGACAAGTTGTGTAGGGATAGTCAGTGTGAATGTCTCCTCAAGGATTTTACTCATTAATGACAATATTTACAGTTGTTTCATGGTGAGTTGTTAGCATTAAACCTCAGTTATTTCATACATGGAAAGAAGTGTGAAGGTGGTGGGCATAGGAAATGACGATTAGGAATTGGATATTTCGTGAACCCACCAACCCGACGATCTGCAAAAGAGATTCCAAGAAATCATCAAGTGTGGAAAGAGGACGGAGGTGCTTCAAAATAGGGTGACAAGGGTTCCCCATGAGACGTGAGGCCCCAACGGTCAAATTGTATGTCTCGGAACTTTTGAGTGAAAAATGTGTAACACGAAAGAGGGGATGATGTGGGATTCTAGCATTCAATTTGTATATCGTGGAAGTTTGGGTGTTGTTTGTAGGTCACGGAAAAATGGAAGTGCAATCTAGAGCCCTCTTGCCCGGGAATCCGCAATCAAAAAATGGCTAGGTATGGAATGGGGAAGCGGTCGGTCGGAGTCATGATATAAAATCATGAGTGCAAATGTGAACCTGTGCAGTTAGAAATTTTCAAAAAAATGACTAAGTAACCAGAAAGAGAAAGTAGAGGAGGAAAAGAAACAGGAATTTGGTTAAGTATAGAAGAGTGAAAAGAAGGGCTAATATATTGAAATTTGTAATAGATATCCCATTACCTAGCAAGATCTTGTCTGCATGTTTCTGGAAAAGTTGTATATGGATAGTGATCCAGGTGGATATCAATGGCCACCCACCTTTTCCAACTAGTTCAAAACAGTTTTCTGGCAATTTTGGTAATTTACTATTTTTAGCAGTTTTTCGGGTCCTGAAACTTCTGGAGCCGTTTTGAGGCCCTAAACGACGTTTTTTGGGGAAAAACGGGGAGTAACATGGAATTTTCTTCCATGTTTCCCCAAAAATGAATCTCCTCGATGATACCTTTCCAACGGATATCATGCACCTAAAACGGAGATCGTATGAAAAAGTTACGACCCCGAGAAGTTGATGTACTAACTTACCCAAATGGGGCCCACATGACTTTTGGCGCTTCATCTCCTAGGGTTAGGTTTTTCAATGTATAGGATTTTTGGCATTCCTGTTTACTGTAAAAAGGCCTTTAGAGCCTCATTGTAATCATCTTCTTGTGAATGAGTGCATTCGTCACATCTCTTCTCAGAGATAAGTCACCACCATTCGAGCAATCTTGTTTTCCTCTGCATTTTACAGTTTCAACTTATTTCCTTATTGAATAGAAAACTAGTTTTACTATATCTCTATTATTTTGTGTTAAGCACCTGTTAATAATATGTAGTCATTTTTTTTTGCTCATAAAATCCAGATCAGTGGTATCATAGCGGTCTTCTCCTTGTCGTCTTAATGCATGTCCCCAATGAGGTCGGAGTATAAAGAGTTGGGTCTCGAGCTTGTTTCTCTTGAGGACAAAAGCTCTCGCATGCCCAAGCGACATCTCATGGCAGGAGAAAAGAAAGATGACAGGATATGAGATAATTTCAAAATGTTGCTTGAGGCAGCCCTCACACAACAAAGGAACGAGATGATGGATAGTTTTCACGCAAATCCTTTGGTGGCTACCAACAGGCGATGCATATTCTTCGAGCGGAGGCGTCGCCCCCTTCAAGATACAAATAAACTTTTATATTCCTATATTTGAAGGTCATATAGATGCAGATGTTGTAGACAATTGGTTGAATCTAATATAAGGGTATTTTTATGTCCATAACTTTTCGAATAGAGAAAAGATTACTTTTGCACTCCTCAAAGTGGTTCCCCATTTCAAATATTGGTGGGAAACTTTCTGTGAGAAAAAGGAAACAGAGGAACCCTCATTATTTATAGTCAAGGCCACCTGGGAATCCTTCAGGGATGTTATTAAGGAACAATACTAACCTGTCGAAAGTTATGACGACTTGTATACCAAATGGACCACACTATGGCAAGAAAGAGACCAAGCAGTGCCAGATTTCACAAATATCTTCCATACCTTACACACCAAGCTGGGTATCAAATATTTAGAGTGACATATGGTGCTCAAGTATCGTGGTGCTCTGCATAGATACATCCAGACCGAAATGGAATTTTTGGACATCTCATCCTTGGGCGCGGCCTACTGATATGCCATCAAAATCGAGCAGAAGCTCAAACAAAAGACGTGGCAATTTGGGCCTAGGAACCCCTCACAACAAAAGCTAGGAAAGGGTGGCCCCAACCCACAAAACAAAGGACAGAGAAAATATGGATAGTATCAGGACAACTAGTCCAAGCCACAAGCAAAGGACATCGGAAAGACAAAGAAAGACATCAAGAAGTGGTGCGACTTTCATAAGAGCCCTTGGCATAACACTGTTGACTGCTGCTCAAAGTAGTCATTGGTGGCCGAAGTGAAAGCCTATGAATCAGATGTGGGTTCTGACTCGGAGTCAAAACCAGAAAGGGGAAGACAGATCATTGACATGGAACCCAGTGCCACCGTTGCTACCACCAAGCTCCAGCCTGGTGAACCAGACGAGATAGAAGAAGGAAAGCACCTCTTCCATTCACATATGTGGGTAAAAGGCACCATGTTCCACTTCATCATTGATAGCGGTAGCTAGAAGAACCTCATCTCAACAGAGTTCATCAAGTGGCTGGCCCTGTCGACAACGCCACATACACAACCCTACACCATTGGATGGATCTACCAAGGAAGCGATCTTTGCGTCAACCAACTGTGTTGAATGGCGTACGGCATCAAGCCCTTCAAAGACGATGTATTTTGTGATGTTTATCCTCTCGAAGTTTTTGATGTTCTTTTTGGCCAACCTTATTTATGGAAACGTCATGTTGTATATGAGTCTAGGCCTCGTAGTGTTATTATTACTTCAAACGGGAAATTGTAAAGGATACTCGAGGTAGTCCCACCTAGTGTTATTTCCATGATCTCTGCTAAGCAATGCAAGAAGGTCATCTCTCAGACGGGGAAGTTTGTCTTCTTCATGATTCTCTCTTAGAATGAGTGAAAGATCACAGCCACATCCAGGGTCTATGTGGTCAACCTCTCCACACAGCAGAAGAAAGTAGATAAGGTCGTGGAAGAATACTTGGATATATTCTCCTCACCTATCGAGGTACCTGAAGCAAACGAGGTCCTTCCTATCACCCCGCAGGGTCTTTTCCACCTAACCTCCTGCTCACAGGATCGTTCTCTATCCCTTTCTTCCGAGCCCAAGCGGCTCTTTTAGATTCCCAAGTGGAATCCCTGTCAAATGCCTACTCCACAGGCCTTACCTTCTCCTGTTGCGGTCTCTGCAAGAGCCGTGATTATCCCCGACGCACTATCGGGGTTTCAGGGTTTCAGCGTTTCCCCTATCGAGAGTCCCTGTACTCTCCAACTCCCGACCTCCGATTCTCCGATGAGCTCTCGGCTCCTATACGCTGGCCCTCCTAGCTAAGCTCCCACCATATGACCATTGCTCGTGTCCGTGGCTTTACCTTATATCGGGACTTCGACGTTATCGAAACCTCGTTGTTTGCGATACCAAACCTTCAGTTCTCCAAGTTCCGCGACCCGATGCACCGAAATACCGATGCACATGCGTGACTCTTCAACGGTCACTTCTCCCTGTCGGGACTTCGGACTTCGCAGGACCCACGAATCCTAATGTCCAATTTTTCGGGGCTCCTCGCGGCGAGATTTCGATGACCTCATGCCACCTGTACTCCACTTGCCGGCTTCCGCTATGGCCCACACTGCTTACGTCATCTCGGAATGTCACGTCTCACAACTTCGTGACTCCCACGGCCAGACTCTCGAGCCTTTTTCTTGCAAGGTTCCGAGACTCGATCCCACGTACAAATCCAGTGATTCCCCGTGTTCCATATCTGACGACTGTCCTTCTATCACTACTTCGCGACCTCGCGACTTGAAATATCCAAAGTTTGGACCTTCACTCGGCGAACCCCTAAGTTCGCGAGATCCATCAATCTCTCACCACCTGTCCTCCTCATATGGACGGCTACGATCCTCTCGCTCCTTCGTCACCTCGCGTACTCGCGCCTCGCGACTTTGTACACCCAATATTTGGGCCTTCACTTGGCGAGTTTCGAGTTCGCGAAATCACTGATCTCTGACACCTGTCCCCTTTCAGGTGGACGGCTCACAGCTTCTCGCCACCTCGCTACTTGCGAGTTGGAGTACCCAATGCTTGGGTTTTCAACCGGTGAACTCCCGAGTTCGTGAGATCCTTAGATCTCTGACACATGTCCCCTTTCAGATGGATGTCTCACAGCTTCTCGCCTCTTCGCTCCTCGCAAAACCAAAGGTTTCCCTTTCTGTCCTCCAACGTCCGAGTCTGCGAGATGAGGATCTCCTTGCACGTGTCCTCCACAACGAATGTCTCTGATCTTATCGCGTCTCGCGATCTCGCTACTTTGAGCATCCAATGTTTGGGCTCTAACCCTGCGAACTCTCGAGTTCACGAGATCCCTTCGATCTCTACCACGCGTCCTCTTCAGATGGACGGTCCCGATCTTCTCGCCATTTCACTGCTCATGAAGTCGAATGGCTTCCCCTTCTAACCTCCGATGCCCGAGTACCCGAGAAGGGTAATCTCGTGACACGTGTCCACTCCCAACCGAATGGTTCAGATCAAATCTCGTGGGATTTTTGCCCTGCTGCTCATGAAGGCTTAACCTCCATGCAACTTCCTGCAGATCCGACGACTATCGAGTATCTACCCCAGATCTGACGACCCAGATCTGTTCTCCTTGTGCGCTCTTCTCCGACTGCTTCTTGGGCTCAAAGATCAACGGTCCAGGTTCTATCAGCTGATCCAACGACTGATGTTGTTGCTCCCGAGCTTTGTCGCTCTTTCTTCCCGCCCTTGGAAGAATTTCAAACTTTTCAAAGGCTTCAACCTTTTCTACTCCTCTTGCGAACTCATGAATCTTGAGCTTTCTCTACTGTGCATAAAAGCACTGTTCCTCCTGAGCTTTGGGAACTTTGAACTCTCCAAAGGGTTATCTAGTTTCTGCACTCCTCGCAATTCGACTCTGTGCGTGAAAGCACTCGTCCTCCTAAGATTATCCTCTTCTCAAGCAACTTCTTGCTGAGCCTTCTGGGTATTCAGCAACCCAGCAAAAATCCCTCAGTGGATTCTTCTTCAAATGGTAGAACTCAAAGATTTCCTTCTCCTTCTGTGACTATCTACACACTTCCTCGACGCCCTCTTGGCAAAATGTCTTCTCTCCCACAAAACACTCAACAGTTCTGTTTTCCTCTCGTGCACTCCTTGCACTTGCTCGATGCCCACCTGGCAGAGCTCTCACGGAATCCTTAGTGATTATGTCTTCTCTGAACTCACAGCAGAGTTCCTTCTCCAGCACCTCGTGCTTATGCTCAATGCCCGCCTGGCAGAGCTCCTACAGAATCCTCAGTGATTCTGTCTACAACTATGTCTCAAATACACAGCCCTGCCTCCAAGGTATTCAACAACCTTGAGGTCTTCTTCTCTTGAGTTGATGATTCCAGCTTCTGTGCCTCAACACGTCCTTGTCTGACTCCACAGAGTTCAGAAGTGCAGCCCTGTGCACGGCTCTCAGAACCCACAGCGTTCTGTCACACCCTCCTGGTGTGAAGCCTCAAAGACATTCAACCCTGAAATCAAACACACTCCCGCAAATGCCAACACACATCTACAGCATACAATGGGACACACACAGACACCCATATAACACAGAATGACATGCAGGAAAAACTGCTTCTGATTATATTAAAATGGCAAATGCATGTATCTTTACAATGGTGTTCCTGAGCTCTCCTTGGCTCTTCTCTACTCTCCCCTTCTACAACTACCTCTCTCAAAATGAGATCTCGAAATCTCTTTTTCCTGAGGGGCTCTTAGCGCTCCCTCCAGGTTCACCTACTCTAATAAATTACATTCAATGGCTGTCTAGTCCAGCATTTGGATCTAGATCTCAGCCGATCTAGCATTAAAGCCGATCTTATCTAACGCCTCCACAAAGGCACGGCTTCCATGGCTCACCAGCCTAAGACGTTTAATTACATTCATTTCAAATTTAAATGAGGACTGCGCCTCTCTTTTAGCGTGCGATTTGAATTCGCTGGCATGGCTGCTGGCTGGCTGGCTGATGTGGAGAGATGCTCCTGCATCATACTCCTCAGCTACAAAATCATGATCTCCTACTCATGCGCTTCCCCTGCAAGGGGTTGGAAATCCTCCTGGATCCCAAATCAGTCTTTGGAGCTTGTCATCCGCTCCACTCTACTGTTGCTGCTGCTTCTGCACTGCTGCTACTACTACTTTTTTGCTTAGCCTTTCCTTGTTGGTAGTTTCTGCTGACTCTACCATCAGCCTTCTGATCTCCTCTATCACTTCATCCAGCTGCTCCAGTGGCTGGTTCTATTCATGCGGTCTCCTCAGCTGCAAAAATTTTCTACAATTGGGCAGATCATCATGATCTCCCATACTTCTTTCTTCATCTTCATCTTCATCTTCCTTTCCATCTGTGGCCTCAAGTTGCCACTCTGCTACAGACTTCAGCTCTGCAGTCTCTTCTTGACTGACCTACTGCTCAGTCACCCTATTCTATGACAGCTCAGACTGTGCCAGATCTCTTGTTGGCCCTGGATTGTTCAACCAGACCTCCAGCATTTCTAGCTCCATCTCCCATGGAGTGATAAATTTACCTGCCTTCTCCTTGGCTTCCTCTACTTTCAGCTTCAGTGCTACAGCGCTCTCAGTTTGTTGAATGAAATCATTGAGACATTCCTCGAAATTCTCATTCTCTTTCCCTTCATCCGCTTGGGTAGTCTCAAATGTTTGCTCCAACTTCCTTTTGACAGTCATAGTTGACTGTTCCCCTGCTATTGTTGTATCATCTGCAACAGAATTTTTTGCCTCCTCCTGGGAAGATGGTAGGAATATCCCAATTCCCCCAATCATCAAAAGATCATCCTCATCTCTCACCTATGTCAGCTGCACTCACTGATCCAGATTCACCTTTGAGCTTACCTGCTCTATCAGCTCCCCTGGCTGATTCCAACTCACTTCTGAGTTTATGAGACCCATAAGTAGTCTCATCTTCTCATCCCTACCCACTTGGCAATATGGGATTCTTCCGCTGCTTCCCTGGCAGTCCATGAGATCAACCGATCCCATCTTCATCAGCACTCCTTGCTGAATTGAACTCCCTTCCGAATCCATGAGACCTTCAGATGGTCCTAAGTTCTCACCTCTGCCCACCTAGCAGCTTAAGATGCTTCCCTTGCCCTCCTGGCAGTCTTCGAGATCCCTCAGTGATCCCTCATTATTTTCCTCCTGGAAAATTGGAATTCCTTGACTGTCCTCCTAACAGTCCGTGAGATCCCACAACGACCTCATCTCGTTGCCCTCCTGGCAAACTGGAATTTCTTCTTTTTTGCCTTCCTGGCAGTTCTTGAGATCCTCAGCTGATCCCAATTCATCTTCTCCATCATCCCAATCATCGAGACCTCTCCCAGTCTCCGGTTTACATACCTCAACCATCTTTTCCTCTGTGGTCTTGAGGTCTTCAGCATACCTCAACCATTTTCTCAACAGCCTCTGCTGCCTTTTGACCATCAGCTCCCTGACTGGCCATTTCACTTTTGGTGCCTTCATGGGCCATTCATACACCCATCTCGGCTTTTTATTCTGCCGCATCTTCATTTCAAGCTCCTCCATCTCTCGCTTGATGTCAGTGAGCTCTTTATCCATTTATGTTGTGCTCATCAGCTCTGGCTTCTTCCGTTCAGTAGGCTTATGCCCTTCAGTAGCCATCTTGATGTGTCTATCTACCTCCCTGACAGATCTGTTGTTATTACTCCTACAATCCTGAGTGCTCAGCTTCATCCCACAGTCCTACTGACTGTCTCCTTGATTGTTTCCGATCTGCAAACAACCATTATAGAGTCCTCAGCAAATCTATCTTCTTCTGCCTCCTATTCCCCTCTTGCCTGAAATATACAAACAAGAACTTAAGCTCTGATACCACTTGACGCAGACGAGGTCCTTCCTATCACCCCGCAGGGTCTCTTCCACCTGACCTCCTACTCACAGGATCGTTCTCTGTCCCTTTCTTTCGAGCCGAAGCAGCTCTTTTAGATTCCCAAGTGGAATCCCTGTCAAATGCCCGCTCCATAGGCCTTACCTTCTCCTATCGCGGTCTCTACAAGAACCGTGATTATCCCCGACGCACTATCGAGGTTTCGGGGTTTTGGCGTTTCTGCTATCGAGAGTCCCTGTACTCTCCAACTCCTGACCTTCGATTCTTCGATGAGCTCTCAGCTCCTATACGCTGGCCCTCCTGTCTAAGCTCCCACCATATGACCACTGCTTGTGTCCGTGGCTTTACCTTATATCGGGACTTTGGCGTTATCGCAACCTCGTTGTTTGCGATACCAAACCTTCGGTTCTCCAAGTTCCGAGACCTAATGCGCCGAAATGCCGATGCGCACACGTGACTCTTCAACGATCACTTCTCCCTGTCGGGACTTCGGACTTCGCAGGACCCGCGAATCCTAATGTCCAATTTTTCGAGGTTCCTCGCGGCAAGATTCCGATGACCTCATGCCACTTGTACTCCACTTTCCAGCTTCCGCTATGGCCCACACTACTTACATCATCTCGGAATTTCACGTCTCGCAACTTCATGACTCCCACGGCCAGACTCTCGAGCCTTTTTCTTACGAGGTTCCAAGACCCGATCCCACGTACGAATCCAGCGGTTCCCTGTGTTCCGGATCCGATGGTTGTCCTTCTATCGCTACTTCATGACCTCACGACTTGAAATATCCAAAGTTTGGACCTTCACTCGACGAACTCCCAAGTTCCCGAGATCTGTCAATCTCTCGCCACCTGTCCTCCGTAGATGGACGACTACGATCCTCTCGCTCCTTCGTCACCTCGTGTACTCACGCCTCGTGACTTTGTACACCCAATATTTGGGCCTTCACTTGGCGAGTTCCGAGTTCACGAAATCACTGATCTCTGACACTTGTCCCCTTTCAGGTGGACGGCTCACAACTTCTCGCCACCTTGCTACTCGCGACTTGGAGTACCCAATGCTTGGGTTTTCAACCGGCAAACTCCCGAGTTCGTGAGATCCTTAGATCTCTGACACCTATCCCCTTTCAGATGGACGGCTCACAGCTTCTCGCCTCTTCGCTCCTCGCAAAACCAAAGGTTTCCCTTTCTGTCCTCCAACGTCCAAGTCTGTGAGATGAGGATCTCCTTGCACGTGTCCTCCACAACGAACGGCTCTGATCTTATCGCGTCTCGCGATCTCGCTACTTTGAGCATCCAATGTTTGGGCTCTAACCCTGTGAACTCCCGAGTTCATGAGATCCCTTCTATCTCTTCCACACGTCCTCTTCAGATGGATGGTCCCGATCTTCTCGCCATTTCATTGCTCGTGAAGTCAAATGGCTTCCCCTTCTAACCTCTGATGCCCGAGTACTCGAGATGGGTAATCTCGTGACACGTGTCTGCTCCCAACCAAATGGTTCAGATAAAATCTCGTGGGATTTCTCCCCTGCTGCTAACGAAGTCTTAACCTCCATGCAACTTCCTGCAGATCCGATGACTATCGAGTATCTACCTCAGATCTGATGACCCAGATCTGTTCTCCTTGTGCGCTCTTCTCCGACTGCTTCTTGGGCTCAAAGATCAAAGGTCCAGGTTCTATTGGCTGATCCAACGGCCGATGTTGCTGCTCCCGAGCTTTGTCACTCTTTCTTCCTACCCTTGGAAGAATTTCAAACTTTTCAAAGTCTTCAACCTTTGCTACTCCTCTTGCGAACTCCTGAATCTTGAGCTTTCGCTACTGCGCATAAAAGCATTGTTCCTCCTGAGCTTTGGTAACTTTGAACTCTCCAAAGGGTTATCTGGTTTCTGCACTCCTCGCAATCCAACTCTGCTCATGAAAGCACTCATCCTTCTGAGCTTATCCTCTGCTCAAGCAACTTCTTGTTGAGCCTTCTGGGTATTCAGCAACCCAGCGAAAATCCCTCAGTGGATTATTCTTCAAATGGCAGAACTCAAAGAGTTCCTTCTCTTTCTGTGCCTATCTGCACACTTCCTCGACACCCTCCTGGAAGAATGTCTTCTCTCCCACAGAACACTCAACAGTTCTGTTTTCCTCTCATGCACTCCTTGCACTTGCTTGATGCCCACCTGGCAGATCTCTCACAGAATCCTTAGTGATTCTGTCTTCTCCAAAATCATAGCAGATTTCCTTCTCCAACACCTCGTGCTTACGCTCAATGCCCGCCTGGCAGAGCTCCTACAGAATCCTCAGTGATTCTATCTACAACTGTGTCTCAAATACACGGCCTTTCCTCCAAGGTATTCAACAACCTNTTGAGTTGATGATTCCAGCTTCTGTGCCTCAGCACGTCCTTGTCTGACTCTGCAGAGTTTAGAAGTGCAACCCTATGCATGGCTCTCAGAACCCGCAGTGTTCTGTCACACCCTTCTGGTGTGAAGCCTCAAAGGCCTTCAACCCTGAAATCAAACACACTCCCGCAAATGCCAACACACATCTACAGCATACAATGGGACACACATAGACACCCATATAACACAGAATGACATGCAGGAAAAATTGCGTCTGATTATATTAAAATGGAAAATTATTGTATCTTTACAATGGTGTTCCTGAGCTCTCATTGGCTCTTCTCTACTCTCCCCTTCTACAACTACCTCTCTCAAAATGAGATCTCGAAATATCTTTTTCCTGAGGAGCTCTTAGTGCTCCCTCCAGGTTCACCTACTCTAATAAATTACATTCAATGGTTGTCTAGTCCAGCGTCTGGATCTAGATCTCAGCCGATCTAGCACTAAAGTCGATCTTATCTAACGCCTACACAAAGGCACGGCTTCCATGGCTCACCAGCCTAAGACGTTTAATTACATTCATTTCAAATTTAAATGAGGATTGTGCCTCTCTTTTAGCGTGTGATTTGAATTCGCTGGCGTGGCCGCTGGCTGGCTGGCTGATGTGGAGAGATGCTCCTGCATCAGTACCTTTGCACTGTCAGGTCAAGCACCCCATCAATATGACCCTTGGTGCACCGCTTCCCAATGGGCCAGTCTATCGCTGCTCTTTATAGAGAATGAGGAGATCAAGTGACAGATCCAATAATTTCTCCACAAGGGGTACATTTGTCCCATCTCATCACCTTTCGAGAGCTCAATCGTGTTGGTACAGAAGAAAGATGGAACCTGGCGACTCTGCATTAATTACCGAGCTCTGAATAAAATCATTGTCAGAAACTGGTACCCGATTCCCTGAATCGATGACCTCTTTGATGAACTCATGGGGGCCAAATACTTCAGTAATATTGATATGAACTTTGGCTACCATCAGGTCCCAATAGAACAGACACATGTATGGAAGACCGCCTTCAATTCAAAGGAAGGCCTTTTTGAATGGTTGGTCATGCCCTTTGTCTTGAAAAATGCTCCATCCACTTTCATGAGGATGATGGATGATATCCTATGTCACTAATATTTTTGTAGTGGTGTATATGGATGACATTTTCATTTACAGCAAGACTTGGGCCGAACACTTGCAGCATATTCAGTAGGTTTTTCATACCCTATGGCAGCACAAGCTATATGCCAACTTGGAAAAATGATCCTTTGGCATGAACAAAGTCCATTACCTGGGCTACATCATTGATCAGCATGGCGTACATGTGGATCCAGCCAAGATCCAATTCATCTGTGACTGGCCAGCCCCGACCACACTCACTAAGCTTCAAAGCTTCTTGGGCCTTGCCAATTTCTATCACAGGTTCGTGTTGGGATTCTCCCATATTGCATGGGCCTTTAGCCAAATAACCAGGGGTGGTGGTAAGGAAAAATTTGTGTCGGTCCAGTCCCAACAACAAGCGTTCAATGATTTAAAGTAGCGCTTGTGCTCAGCCCCAGTACTTTCACTACCAGATCTGAAGCAGCCCTTTGATATCGAGAGAGATGCTTCAGACTATGTTGTGGGCATCGTTCTCACTCAGAATGGCTACCCTGTGGCCTATCATAGTGAGACACTATCAAATGTTGTCCGTAAGTACCCTACTTACGAAAAATAAATGTACTCCATTGTGAAATCCTATCGCCAGTGGATACATTACATTCTTTGGAAGGAGATAGTCATCCACATTGATCATAAGCCACTACAATTCATGTAGACAGAAGGAAAATTACATAATGACCGCCATCAAAAGTGGTCCACATACTTGCAGCAATTCCACCTCAACATCAAGTATAAAACAGGAAGCACCAATCATGTCGATGATTGCCTCAGCAGACTGCTAGTCATGGAACTCACCATAGTGATAGACTCTTACGGCCATGAGACCTATGGATGGCCCCAACTCTATGAGACAGACCCGGACTTCGCCACCACCAACCAAATGTTGGGTGCAAATGAAATTGTCAATAATTTCCATCTTCATGATGGGTTTTTGTGTCGTCTGGACCATATTTGTGTTCCATCAAGCGAGAGAGTGAATTTGATCTAGGAATCCCACTACAGTCAGGTGGAAGGACACTTCGACATCAAAAAGACAATGGCGATGCTACAGAAACATTTTTATTGGCCAAAACTTCGACAGGAGGTCAGCAAGTATATCAGGTCCTACACTACCTGCTCTATTGCCAAACTGACCACTAAGAAACAGGGCATGTACACCCCTCTTCCTACTCCTGATAGGCCATGGGAATCCATCTCAATGGACTACATGTTGGGCCTCCCATCTACCATGTGAGGAAATGACTGTGTTTTGTGGTTGTTGATCTCTTTTCTAATATGGTGATTTCGGTTTCCTACAAGAAGAGCATCACAGCAGAGGCCACTGCCAAGATCTTCTTTGAACGAGTCTAGGTACATTTTTGAATCCCACAAACCATTGTCTTATATCGGGACAATTGATTTCTCAGCACATTATGGTCGAGTCTCTGGTCACTGTTGGACACCAAGCTCACCAAATCCATGGCCTTCCACCCCGAGACAGATGGCCAAACCAAGGTCGTAAATTAAATGATTGTGCATGTCCTTCGCATGTATAATTCCAAGCACCCTTTCTCATGGGATGAGAGCCTTCCCTATGTCTATCATAGCTACAACCAAGCCCTGCATATCTCAACCAACCACAACCCCTTTCATGTGGGGTTGGGATTCCAACCATTAGGTCCCATAGATGTTGCACTTCCCCTTGCGATCACCTCAACCAACTCATCTCCTACTCCAAATGAAGCTGACAAAGCCACCCGATCCATTGAGCGAATCCAACACATATGCCAACAGGTTTAGGATATCCTAGAGAAGTCCAATGACAAGTACAAGCAGCACCATGATCAACATCGGATGCCATATAAGTTTCAGATGGGCGACAAAGTTTGGTTGCACTTGCAGAAAGAACGCCTTACAGGACCCCATCGGAAGATTCTCCCACTCCGTTATGGGTCATACACCATCATCAAGGCCATGGGAAATAATGATTTTGAGCTCAACATTCCTCCTTTCCTTGGCCTGCACCCAGTGTTCAACATGGACCTCCTTCACCCTTATTTCCCACCATTATTGGACACCTAAGAAGTAGCAAAACAGCTGACACCAACAGATTTCAACCCCAACTACATACAACAGGCATCCAGTGATCAGGTTGTGGACACATAGATCAAGAGCACTCGACAGCAAAGGATCCAGCTTTATCGAGTCATCAAAGCAGGGCAGCTCCTGCACTAAGGCAAGTGGCTCACCCAGGGTCAAATTCAACAGAAATTTCCTCATCTGATGGGGGAACTCAATGCAATGGAGACCATTGCTTCTTAATGAGGGAGGATTGATCCGGGTGGATATTGGTGGCCACTCACCTTTTCCAACTGGCTCAAAACAGTTTTCTAGCAATTTTGGTAATTTACTATTTTTAGCAGTTTTTCGGGTTGTGAAACTTCCAGAGTCATTT
>JASDQU011404628.1:51482-61970 GCA_032191745.1 Picea mariana
GCGCCAATATTTCAGTTGAAAAAATCCCAGGATATGGGAGTCTTGTTCTATGAGTTGCGCTTTCTCCATCTTGTAGTTGTGGCTCTGCACCGTTTCTCTTATTTGAGAGACTATTGTCTCCTTTATCCTTTTTGTTGGTATGCTTTCATTCCTGAAGATGCACCGATTCTGTTCTTTCCAGATTGCCTAGATGATCATCCCCGACGTTAGATTCCAACAAAGGTTCACCATTTCATTTTCACTATAACCCTCATTCCAGTTGTTGATGGTTGTGCTATTGTTCCCCTGGATCCTATTGGATTGGCAGAAGATGCCTACCACCCAATCCCAAATCTCTGCTGTGTAACTACATTCGTCCAGGAGGTGGTTAGTTGTTTCTTCCTTGTCTAGACAGAGATGGCAATGAGAGGGACCTATGAAACCCCTTTTCATGAGGTTCTCCCAAGTTAGAATTTAGTTATGTAGAACTAGCCATTTGAACATTTTGATTTTTGTCCATTGGGGGATTTTCCAAAATTTTTCCCACTGTTGCTCCGGATTTTCTTTGTACTGACCCGTGATGTAATACCGTGCTTCTTTTAAGTTGAATTTACCCCCATTTTTCCTGCCCCACCTCAATTGGTCCTCTTCTTCTGAGACCCCAATTTTTATTTTTCCCAATTCCTCCTCCACCTCCTTCGTTATTATTTCGATCTGAGCTCTATTTTATGGGTTAAGTTTGTCCCGGATCCTCCATATGGCGCTGCCATCCCTTTGCTTCTAGTAATGATGGATTTTTGTTTTTCCTTGCCCAATCATTTCCTATTGAAGCTCCTCCATGTCCGTATTTTCCATTCTGGGTTTCTATTGCCATGCATCCTCCCAGAACCTTGTTGTTCTACCATTTTTGACTTCTCAGAAGCTATGTTTTTGGATCCAGTTCTTATTTCTCCAGGAAAGATTCTAGATGGCTGATCCCTCCCTTGTGCCCATGAAATGAAATCGCTCTTGGTCACTTATGCTTGGGGCATACTTGGCCTTCCAGAGGTTTTCCCACGGTACCGATTTGTCTTTTACCCATCTCCACCAGAGCTTTTCCTCGTAGGCTTTGTTGGTTACATGTGGGTCCTGTAACCCTAGACCGCCTTTGCTTTTTGGTCTGCATACCTTATCTTAGGCCACTAGGGCCCATTTATTTTTATGTTCTGCGCTGCGCCATAGGAAGTCTCATTGGTTGATTCTTATCTTTTGTAGAATTACTTTGGGGGTTGGGAATACTGACATCATATACATCGGAATTGCTTGAAGAACCGTTTTGGTGAGGATAATCCTTCCAGCCAGGTTTAAGGCTCTATAAGTCCAATTTTTTACCCTCTCCTGCAGTTTGCTAATATATCCTTCCCATGTAGCCTTTGTGCAGGCTCTGTCTATCAGGGGGATTCCCAAGTATTTCATTGGGAGAGTTTTGCGTTCAAACCCCAAAATGTTGGCCAAGTTGTGCTGAATTGTTGGGTTAGTGTTGAAAAAATATATCATGGATTTGGAGTGGTTGATTTCCTCCCCCGAGGCTTCCCCGAAGTCTTTTAAGATTATTTTAAAATCCTTTGCTTCATTTACTGTGGGTGTACCATGGATTAGGGTATCATCCACGAATTGTTGGTGTGTGGAGGTTGGACAATTTTCAAAAGGTTTGATGCCTTTTATTTCACCAGCTGCAGTTGCTCTTTTAATGCTTCTGCTTATCCCTTCCATCATTAGAATGAACATGAAGGGGGACAACAGGTCCCCTTGTATTATGCCTCTGGATGGACATAAAGGTTTTTCTGGGGCCCCATTGATTAGTAGCGAGTAGCTTGTCGTTGAGACTAGAGTGACTATCCAGTTGATCCAATGCTCATCGAAACCAAACGCTTCCAATGTCTTGGCCATGTAGTGCCATCTTATTTTGTCATAAGGCTTCACCAAAACAAGTTGGATTATCATCCCCCCTCTCCTTTGGATTTTCAGTGTGTGAATGATCTCATGAGCTTGGATGATATTGTCTAGGATTTGTCTTCCTTCCACAAAACTCGCCTGTTCCTGTGAAATCAGTATGGGAAGGAGTGGCTTCAGTCTATTGGATATGAATTTAGAGATTATCTTGTAAACTACATTGCATAAAGCTATAGGCTTGTAGCGGTCTGGGGTCTAACTTCATTTTCTTTCAGGATTAGAGTGATCATTGTGGCATTTAAGGCTTTTAGGAGGGATGAAAATCGCCTGGAATCCTCCACCACCCCATAAATATCATGCTTAACCACTTCCCAGCAGGTTTTGAAGAATTCCACTGTGAAGCCATCTGGTCCTAGGGCCTTTCTGTTGGGCATCTCTTGGACCACTTGGTCAATTTATTCCTTTACGATGGGTTTGCTTAGGCCAACATTTTTCTCCTCTATGACCATCTTGGGGATGTGCTAAATTATTCTTTGTATGGCCTCAGATCTGTCTTGGTTGGGTTCTTGGGCTATCCCTAGAAGTGGTTGACCAATGTATTCTCAATTTCCTGGTGGGATTCTCTTTTGATCCCGTCCTGATCCTTAATCTTCAAGATTTTGTTACGAGATCTTCTTGCAATAGTTGTTCTATGAAAAAAATTTGTGTTCCTCTCCCCTTCCTTTAGCCACCTTATTTTGGACTTTTGGTGCCACATGATGTCTTCCTACTGGCATCTTGCTTCCCATTCCTAGGTCATTTAGATCTCTTAATTTTTCCGATCCTCTGTGTATCCCTCTTCGATGCACTGTTCTTGTAGATTCCTCATTCTGTCCTCGATGTTCTTTTTCTCTTGGTTTATATTTCCAAAGACTTCCCTGTTCCACTCCTTGAGTTTTTGTTTGATGTACTTGAGTTTTTTGTAAAGCTTGAACATCCTTGTCCCTTGATCCGGTAGTTCCTCCCGCCACCATTGGATGATATCCTTGAAGGTGGGATGGTCAATTCAAAATTTCTCAAATCTAAATGGTCTATTCTTCGGTGTGGTTTGAAAATTGGCTTCCAGTTGAATTGGCCAGTGATATGATCCCCCCCAAGGGAGGATGCTGTAGTATAAAGTTAGTCCCTGCAACATGATTGATTCCGACACCAAGAATTTGTCTAGCCTTGTGGCTACTTGGTGGTGACCTAGTATTTTGTTGTTCCAGGTGAACTGACCATTGTTGGTCCTGATATCCACGAGCTTCATTGTGTCAATGAATGCTACGAATTCTTCTGCATCTCTGTCCAGTCTCCTGGTGCTCCCTTTTTTCTCAGCGAGTGTAGTGATGATGTTGAAATCCCCTGCAAGGATCCAATGGGGGTTGCAGGTGGAATCCTTGAGATTCTTTAGGTCAAGAAGCAATCTCCTTTTTTTCTCCATCACCTGGGGGGCATACACATTAATGCATAGAATTTCCATCGTGTTCCCTATAATTTTCATTTTAACATAAAGTGTGTGTCTCGTGGCTTCTACTGCAAGCAGGTTCACTGATTGTGGGTTCAACAAGGTGAGGATACCTCCCGCCATCTGTTGGATTTCAATGACCAACATCTTGTTCTTACTCCAGTGTTTTTTACCGATTGTTTCCATTCTGTCTAAAGTGCATTTTGTCTCTTGAATGAAACATAGGTCAGGTTGTTCCTTACTTTGTCTATTTTTAAGGATTCATTGCTTTCTTGGGCTATTTAGGCCTCTTATATTCCATGTTATAATATTCATTTAAACATGAGGGGGGGAGTTGGGGAAGAGCTCTTTAGTATTACCTGAGTTTATCAGTAGGGCTCCTAGTTCTTGTAGGGCTATCCTATTTGATTTTTTTCCTTTCTTCCTCCTTGCCTGCTTGGGTGAGTGTTGTGGCTATCCATCGCATGTTTTGATTCCCAAGTGTCCTATCTCGCCATGCATGCATTTTATCCCTCTGGATTTCACTTCCTCCATTAGGAGGAAGAGATATTGAATGCCATCAAGTTGCTCTGTTGGCACATTGTCTACTCCCTGCCTTTTCCATTGCTCCAGAGTATTCGATGGATCTATTCCTTCCCTTTCCACATTGTCTCTGAGATCTGGGTCCTCTGTTCCTACCTCACTTGGAGTCATCTTTGAATCTCCATCTGCTTCTTGCATTGTGGTGTTGGTATCTTCATTTCCTCCTTCCCTGGAACTTGCGCTACCTCCCTGTTCTCCTTTGTTGCTTGAAGTTTTTGTTTTCTCCTGAGTTGCGTGTTCACTGGCTTCCTTATCTTTCGTCTTTTCCTTCCCTCCTTCTTCTCCTTGGTTGGGCCTGGCCCTTCCTTCTATTCTAAGCTAGGCTTCCAGKTTGCTTCCTGTTGGGGCCTTTCCTTGTCTCTTGTTTCCTTTGCTTTTGTGATTTGGCTTCACAAAACCGTCCTCATCCTACTGTGGCTTGGTGTTTTCCGGTTCTTGTTTTTTGTTAAGAGGAAATTCTCTTAGTAGGTGTCCATGTTCATGGCATATTTTGCATCGAAATGGGATCTAATCGTAGTCTATGCTTTGTATCCATTACTCATCCCTAAACTCCAGGATTATGGCTTCCAAGAGTGCCCCTGAAACATCCATCTCTATGCAGATCCTTGCGTAGGATGTATATCTGCCTTTTAGGGTAGCTTTCGATGTCTTGACATATTTTCCAAGCTTGTTCCCAATGGCTTCGAAGGTGGATGGCAGTCAATAGTCTAGCGGTAAGGAGTAAAGCCTTAGCCAGACTGGGACATTTTTAAAAATTTCTTTCTCTGGGGAGAAGCTTTCCTTCCATGGACAAATGTACAGCCCCGCTGAGGCATGGAAGTATGCCCCCCCCTCAAAGACTTTATCCCTGTCCTCCAGGTTCATAAAGACTGTTGTGAAGAATCCTTTCGAGCCCAGGTGGAGTTCCACTTCTCCACTTGGCTTCCAATGATATTTTATCTAGTTGCGCAACATTTTTTCTGTGGGCCACAAACCCATGAACTTGCATATCAGTGCATGCGTCTTCATATGATCCCGAAAGAGTTGCGTTTTGGAGTCTTCCAGTATAACCTTAGGTATCAATGCTATTTTAGGTTTACACGGGTTGTGCCCATCTACCCCACTGGGGTTCGCTGTTGCTTGCGCATCATTCTGGCCTTCTCTGGCTCCTTCCCCCATGTGATCACTTTTTTCTTGGTTTCCCTCTTGGTTCTTTTACGATCCTGATCTCGAGGTGCCTGTCAGAGGTTCTTTGAAACCGTCGCCTCATGGGCCTTTCCCTCTATCCACTACTACCTGCTTGTATGAGGGGGTTGCGATATTCCCTCTTCCTTTGGTGACCATGCTGGTCGCTGCTGAGACCACGACTGTTAAACCCTAGCTTGAAAATTTCTCTAGAGATACAATCATCCGCTCCTCTTACATGTGAAATCAAAAGGTAAGCATGCTTGGCCCAGTTAATCTTTTTTCCGCGACTAGACCACGCCCTTGTTTGAGTTTGAGCACCGTCAAGATGTAAATACTTAGTAATAGGATTGAAAGTGAAATTAAAAATTTAAGACATCTAGGAAATGAGCTAGAGTCTAGATTTTGCATGTTTTAATTTAGAAATTTAATTAATGGGGAAATTCAAATAAAAAGGAAATCTAACGAAATGAAAAGTGGAGGAGAAAATATGGGAAACATTTAGGAGAAAATGTAAGAGACAAGAAAAGTAGAGAAACATCTAGAAAGAAATACAGGAGACAAGAAAAGCAGGGAAACATCTAGAGGAAAACCTAAGAGACAAGGAAAACAATGAAACATCTAGGGGAAAATCTAAGAGATAAGAAAAACATGAAAACATCTAGGAGAAAAACAAAAAGTCCATAAAAGCTAGGGAATTTTGAACAAAAGCTAAGTAACATTCAAGAGTAATTTTAGAAAAGGAAAAAGATGGATGAGGGAAATAATTTATTTAATATTTTTATTTAAATATTAAATAAATTATTCCCTATCCCTGGATGGTCGTTGTAAGGACCCAATTTTTGACTTGTGAGTATTCTAATTGAGAGTTGGACCTGGTGTAGCATTAGAGGTGGGGAATGCTTGGGGCACATCGTTGCTAGAGTTTGAATTGATTTTATACAAAATCGTTTGGGCTCAGAAGACCTTGGGAAAGAAGAGTACCCATTTGGTGTTGCTAGGGAGGTATCCAATGAGTCATTCCAACTATGGGAAAGTTTTGTGAAGGGAGAAGCCATCCTGTAGAGAAGGGATCGTTCTTACTTGTTAGTGGAGAAATTACGCCTTAGATTATAGTCCAATTCGGTGTACTTTTAGAAAGATATGAAGCTATCTCTACTAGTTTAGGTTTGCAATTATTACTTAGTTTCCAGTTGCCCCTAAAATCTTTAAAGTCACGGGTTCTCTGGATATTCCTAGATCTGTCATTTAATATCTGTGTTCTTCTCCGATGAGAGATCTTTACGGATACATTTCAGATCGCCAATTTTTTATATTGTAATATATTATGAGAATTAAGTTGAGCTATGTCATTACAAGAATTTTTAATTTTTAACTTTTGATTATTTCAATGGTCATTGATTATTGTAAAATAATTATATAAATGATTTTTCTTATTATAAGTTGTTAGTTTAAATACGTACTAAAAATAAACAAAAATTGAAAGTTTTTGTTGTGAAACTGTTGCAAGCTTTTTTTCTTGTTTTAGGTCTATGCATAAATTCTACAAAGACTACAGTACATTATTGGGGGCTGGAGGAGTCGGAGCTAACACAATTTAAAGCCATCTTACCTTTTACTTTTGCAGAATTAAATTCAGGTATCAAGTACCTTGGTTACCATTTAAGGCTAGGAGCATCCAAAACTAAAGACTGGGGCTGGCTGGTGGCAAAGATTGAAAATAAAATTGGGTTTTGGTGTAATAAATGGTTATCAATAGGAGGTAGATTAATCCTGGTTAAAGCAGTTTTGGAGAGTCAGTCAGTATTTTGGATGTCTATGGAGGTCATTCCAAGAGATACTCTAACCAAAATTCGTCAATTGATGTTTACCTTTCTGTGGAGTGGACAAAGGACAAAGGTTCGTCTTCATCTTTACATATGGGATCTCTTGACAAGGCCCAAACACAGTGGTGGTTGGGGGATCAGAAACTTGTTTTATTTCAATTCTGCCTTAATCGCAAGCACCTATTGGAGGGCACTTAATGTCGATAGCATTTGGAACAGAGTACTTCGGGGTAAGTATCTGGGGAATACATCCTTCATTGATTGGATCCGATTGCCTACACATTCGCAGAAAAATTCATCTAATTTCTGGAACGAGATGACAAAGAATATAGGCGTAATTCTGCATTGGTTACGGTGGGTTCCAGGTTCGGGCACTATGATCCAAATAGGAAGGGATAAAATCTATGGAATGAACAATTGCTCTCTGTTGTCCGACGCATTATGTTTGAAACTACAACAAATTCATTCCACGTATTTAGCCCATGTGAGCATAACTGATAGGCAATCACAATTTCCTAAACTTTGGCAATCTAGTGAGTCATTAAATCTCTTCGACCAGCATGGAATTGAATGGAGGTCTTACACAGTGGCATTGAGAGAGGCCGGTATTACACTCAGGAATGCCGAGGACACCCTAATTTGGGCCGGAGAGGACGCGTCGGGTGACATCTTGGCTGCAAATCTATACCGGGCACTCATTACTCCATTAAAATTTATTAGTGACAAACCGTGGATTTCAAAGCTTTGGAGGTGGCCAATTCAACTTAAAATAAGATTATTTGCATGGCTGGCAGTATATGAAAAAATCCTCACCTGGGATGTGTTGCAGAGACGTGGATGGGCTGGTCCAAAAATCTGTAAGCTTTGCAAAGTCAACTCTGAATCGACAGACCATTTATTTGTTCATTGTTCATCCACACAAGCAATATGGAAAAAGTTATACAAAATTTGTCATTTAAATTTTCAGTGGGAGGGTAACTCAGTATCTGATTGTTTTTATAAGTGGACAACATAATTTTCTGCTTCGGCTAGTATGGAAGCTATTGCTTGCTGGCATATATGGATTGAGAGGAACAAAACTCTATTTGAAGACTTCAACCCCTCAACTAACTCAATAGTTCATAGGATCACAACTTCCTTTACTTGGCAGCCATCAATTAAGAAACTGAACATAAACAGCGTGTGCGAATTGACTCTACTTGATGGGGTCACGATGGTATGTTTTGATGGTGCCGCCCTCTCCAATGGAATTTGTTGTGCTGCACATGGCATTTTCAGGTCTCATGATACGAGGATAAAAAAATGGTACCTAAACTGTGGAGTCGGAACCAACACAAAGGCTGAGCTAATGGGGTTGTGGGCGACACTCACTTTGGCTACGCATTGGGCGATTGATAAAATACATATTTTGGGGGATTCAAAGGTGATCGTTGACTGGATAAATCAAAAGGGTCATCTCAATGCAATTAACATTGAAGGCTGAAAGATTAAAACATTGGAATTGGCAAGAAATATGAAAAATTCCAGTTATAAGCATATTTACAGGGAGCACAATAAAGAGGCTGACTTACTGTCTAAAAGGGCACTTAAGGAACTAAAAGGTCGACTGTTTGTATTTCACTGGGAAAATGGGGAAGAGAGCCCACATTCTCACCTAAATATCTTCGAAGCTTGAACTCTTAGATTAGTGAGTTATTGAGTTACTTTGAGGAGAAGTGGGGTGTAATATGGAGTTTTCTGAATCTAGTTGTTGTGTGTGTTACTTCAGTTTAGTATGAAGGAGTGAGCCTTTGCGTTATCGGTATTATTTCTTCTCTGTATTTGATGTAGTCAATTCTCTATTGGCTGGTCCCTTTCATCTGTATCGATAGAAAATATACTGTTTTGTAAAAGAAATTATACTTTATATAATTTTGAGTCTTTTTCTACTGGAAAAAAAAAAGTTACCAATATTAATAAATTAAATAACGTGACATTGTTACAATTTTATTGTCATCTTATTAATGGTCAAGTTTATGCATGTAAAATTAATTACTTTAATATTAGAAAATTATGATGCTTATTGATTCTTAGTATTGGGATAATCACCAATAATTGGTTTAAAAATCGTTCCCTATCAAAGTAAAATTAATTATGTTCTAACTAGTTGAATGTTGACCTTAAATTAATTTAAATCTTTGCAAGAATGATATAATAGAATGGACTTGTCCATGCAAATAATGGAATTAAGAAATTGCTTATTGAATTATTCATGGAATATCTTCTTTTCGAGTAGCACTTGTTAAAAACAAAGTGCAACATTCTTTTTTTTTTTTTAAATAAAAAAGAGGGTAGTACCTTCTATATTAGATAATCACAAAACATAGACAAAATACATAGTCAAGGCTAAAAACCACCAAAAATACTGCCGGTATCCGAAAACCAGTATAGCTAAGGGGCCAATAGCAGTTATAACAATAAAACATTTAGTTCAGAGCCCCTGTCCTTCCTGAAGGAAACCAGAACAGGGGCTAATGGTCCAAGAGTGCATAAGACAGCAAAGCAGAAAACAAAATCCAAGAAGTAGTAAAACCTATTCACCCATTGCACCGTCACCTTCACTCGCCTGCCAAGCGTACCTCGCTGGAATAGCAAACTCCTGCGCGCACAAGGGACACTTGTGCTGAGATGGAGCTCCGGAAAACGCACCGAGGAGGATGTCTAAACGCTGGCTCATGAGGAGCGTCCTGAGTTCCACATCCGCCAAGTGGCTGCGTAGCTCAAAGACCAAGGCCAGGTGTTCGTCACTGAGAAGAAAACCATGCAAACCGCCACCCAAGCCACTGCTGTGGGCAGTTCCTGAATCCATTTCCTCACCCGCGTCAGCCGCTACCTTACTCTTCTCCTCGCGAAACTCATTGCCCATAGTCTTCTCTGCGTGAGGAGGTGGCAAGTCATCCGTCCAGGGAACTTCTTCGATAATACATCCTGGGACATAATCATCACATATCACAGTTCGAGCAGAGCTCTCCATGGCCTGGGGCGCCTCCATGCAGGGCAAGTCTCCAATGGTCGGGTCCTCTTCCACTATGCAAGTGGACAGCGCGAGCTCGGGCTCGGCATCCCTAACATTACTCAATTTAGAAATCGAACCTTCCCTGCTACCTCCATCCTTTTGCTCAGCAATGATGTCGAGCAGCTTTCGCCGCTCTTCTCGCACTTTTTTACGAAGAATTGAGGATGCCAGAGAGAGAGCACATTCCAGCTGCGTCTTCCTGCGACGCTGTGCCCTGTGGGCGTCCCAAGCCGAGCCCCGACGGGACCTGGCACGCTCTCGAACCATTGAAACAGAGCAAAAACCGCCAATACAGAGCCAGAACCGCGCAAGACGTGAAGTCTTAAACAAGAGAAGCAGCAAGTATAAATCCCTAACAAACCATCTCAGACAAGGAGCAGCAACAAGAGCAAATTCATACCAGTCCGAGAACAAAGAGCCCTGGGAGGCCTCACCAAAGTGCATTGCATAAATGACAAACGGTC